>BQNB010122401.1:5680-19648 GCA_026074375.1 Tanacetum coccineum
GTTCATTCTCAGCAACAAAAGAATGCAAAACACATTCCATTATGTTGTCAGAACGACCAGATGTCTGGTAAACTGATGGAACAAAACTCTGCTGATCAGAATAAATAAGCTTTGAGCCAGAGCTGGCAGCTCCAATGAAAGCAGAATGAGTGGGAGCAACAGCAGCTTTCACACCATAACTATGACCAATTCTGACATCAAGTTCAAGTGACCTTAGTTTGTTATACAGGTCATCAAAACTCATTGACTCAAGGCCACCTCTTGTTTTTAATGCCAAAGCAACTTGCGACCACGAAGAAGGAAGGGCTCTTAGAAACTTCAGGTTGATGTCATCATTGTCATAACCCTTATGTAGGCCTTCTTCTTCTGTCACAGAGAATTCTGCAAACTGTTGTTTAAGCATAGTCTTCTTCATCTTCTTCGATTCTTCATTCCCACCAAACCTAGCCTTGACTGCCATCCAGATATCCCTTGCATCATCATAATGATGAAAATCGGGCATATGATCTTCAGGTAGAGCCTGAAGCAACAAGGTTCTCACCTTATTTTCCCTTTGTACAGCAACATGTTCATCAAGAGAAACAGGAGGATGAACAATTGTATTTCCTTTTGCATCTTTTCCCAACCTCTTTGGGCTGTTCCCTTGCTGAACAATCCTCCAAAGATTATGATCAGCATTCTGTATCCAGTACTCCATCTTCATAGCCCATATCTCATATTTTTCCTTCTCTAGATAAGGAAATTTTGCATTGTTGGCAGAGATAGTGGCTGTTTGGAACTGTTGAAACTGTTGTGACTGGACATTATTAGGGTACTGCTGACCAGTCGGGTTGGTTTGTGCAGGATGAGTATGTTGAGTGTGAACAGCAGGTTGTGAGAAAGCAGTCTGAGTGAATGTAGGCATTGGTTGTATGGGTTCAGGCATGAAGGTATCATCTTGAGTGAATGAAGGTGAAGCAGATGAATTAGGGATAGGATACGTAAAGGGTGACTGAGTAGGTATAGTAGGCATGGGTTCTGACATAATTAAAGATTAGAGAAAACAAGGTTTTGATGTGGTACTACGTAATTCTTCTTTATCAGAGGCTCTCTCCAGGCTCTGATACCACTTGTTAGGATCTAGGACTAGATAGATCTTCTAGCCTTTGTGAATGTATAGTACTTATGTAATCACAAGCACATACGTGAGAGACTCTAGCAAATGTTTAGGCGGAAACTAAACAGTTCAATAAAGAAGAACAACAATATGAACAACGATCCTCTATGGATCTTTCTATTGATAATAAATTGATTTTGTGCTTTTACAATCGGTACCCAACCCTAATGCTAAAGGTTTCTTTTATAGAGAAGAAACCCTAAATTAGTCAACAAGAAAACTAAAATCTCGTAAGAGAACATCAATTCTTCCTAATTTATCTCATTCTTATTAATGTGATCTAAACTATAATTCTTATTTACATTATTACGGTATATAATTAATCAATAGCAGATTCTATCTCTGTCAGGCTGAAACGAGAACATGACCGAGCAGACATAATCAGCGGGAAGCTACTTTGAAACTGCCAGCAGGAACATTTTCATGCAAGGAAATGCTACTTGATACTGTCAGCAGGAACAACTTAATGGCTTTTTATCAGGCAGAAAGCGAACATCTCTAACAGCAGAAACGACACTTAGTCGTTTTCAATAAGTTCCAACAGAGGAGGCCTCCTTTTATAGCCATGAGAGGAAGGATCCAGAAGGGTAGGAACCTCCTTGAGCTTCAATATCGTCCCTTGATTCCAAACCGCCACATCAAATCATCAATCTACACCCTTAGATTACTTCCACGCATCTTCAACCAATGAGGTTCTTGGGGATTGCCAGCGTGTCATAAGTGATTTGTCAGGTGTGTTAGAGGGTTTCTTCTAGAAGCAAGGAACGTGTGTGGGATTGGGGTGAAATAAGGGTTTTACCCTGTTAATTGATATGTGTGAAAACAAGGGAGGGAAAGGGGATAGATCAACAATAATTTTGACCATGTGTTTGACCCATGTTTATAAGGTTTTGGACCTGGTTATGGTTGGGCTTGGTCTTGGGCTAGGAATATGGATTTGGACTATATAATTTTGGATTAATAAAAGGCTTTTGATTTTAGGCTTATAAGCTAATGGGTTGACCCGGCCCAATAAAATAGGTATGGGTTGCCCCATTAAGGATGTATACGCCTTTGACTTCGATTTCTCGTATTCTTCCTATTCCCGTGTTCGGTTTTATCCGTTTTGCTTCATTCTTATCCTTTTATGATTTATCTGTTACCTGCAAGACACAATAGACAAAATACACATATACAATGCATTTTCATGTATTATTAGTCATTATTGGTCTTTTTAGCTTTATATTAAGGAATAAAAGATATATGTTTAAGCACATATCAGCGGCGCACTTTAGAAAAAGTGCGGCGTACTTTCTGAGATTTAAGTCTTTTAAAATTTTTAATTATAGCATTTTTATGTTTCTTATTTTTATTATGTCTTAAATATCTATTAAACATAGCAAACATCAAGTTCTTAAGCACATTTATCATCAAATAAAATTCTTTAATTCTTTTTAAGTTTTTATTTTTATATCTATTTTGTATTAGATCAAAGTCAAATAAGTAACAATTAGCAAATAAGAGATATACACATGCATTTAGAAATTTAAATAAGCAAGCTATCAAATAGTTCTTTTTGGTTTTTTTATTTTAACGTACGAATTACGATAATACAAGATTTTGACTATTATGAACATAAGGAACAAATTCCACATCTTCAAATGGTCAATTACAGTTTATAGGTTTAGGGTTTTTGATTTTGATTTTCTTTTCCTTTGAAAACTGTTCTGTTTGTAAAAGGGCAAGAAGTGCGGCGTACTTGCTTGAGTTCTGAGTTTTTGCAAAAAAACCAGCGCACAATGGTTATGTGCGGCGCACTTTCTGTGAAAAATGGGTTTAGTTTGCCAGAAAACTGTACGGCAATTTTGAAAATTTTAGTTTGTAATATAAAAATGACCAATTCAAGAATGAAATCAATCCCCGACAGCGGCGCCAAAATTTTTGATGTGTTATTAAAACTTTAAATTTATAATCTGGTTTTAATCCAATTTCCAAACTACACACGGGTAAAGTAAAGTATAAAACCCCGGTTTATAGTAGTAGGTTTGGGTATGGACAGGTCGTTCCACGGGATTGGTAATTCTAAAAAGAGTCGATTATATTACGAAAAGGGTAAATCTTATAGATTGTCACGGTCTAAAGATTTCAAGGTACTTCAAGATGTCAAATGATGTTTGTTTAGGGGAACAAGAACAAATATGGATAAATTTGGATGGATAACGGGTTCAAGAATTAAAGTATAGTCGATTAAAGAAACGGGTAGTTTACTAAAACGATTGTCTATTTATTATAATCAAAAATCCTTTCGGCCTTTACTTTTGATTACAAAAATGCTTTAAGTTTGATTCAAGTTTGAGAAATAAAGAATATAGACTATCTTAACCAAGTTTGTTAGACATCAAGGTTAAAGCTTTAAACCCTTTTTACCCTTGGTTATATGATCATTTTGGTAGCTCAATCCTCACAAGTCAACATCTAGTTTTCTAAAGTCAAACAATTGGGAAATCAGAATTTAGCCGGAGTCTTTCGACCTATATCCAGAATAGAATGATGATCAAATGATGATTAATAAGTCCAAGTGTAAAAGCATCACCTTTAGTTCATATTGATAATTTCCAAAATTCAACTAGTTTATCCTGTTTATTAATCTAATAATTCCCTCATGTCCCCGAAAACACATAGTTTAAAATACTACTCCATATTCATTCAATTCATAACAAATAAAGCATGTGCAATAAGAATTCATAATATTAATGTAGGGAAAGTGTTTATACCAAACTCAATAGCTATAATAGTTCACATGCCACAAGAATAACTTTGATGGTATTATAACAAACTTGGAAATTCAAAATATACCTCGATAACAACTTCTTAACACAACCTTCTGAGATTAAACAACAACTTCCTTCGATTATAACCCGGAATATGATGAAGAACAAGTTGATCTTCAAACATTTTTTACTAGATCGACTTGTTCTAACACTTATTTTGATTCAAAGTTGAGATGTGTGTGTTGTAGATGATTAGAGATGATGAATGGGATGCCTTTAGATGCAAATTTCGTCCTCCTTTTATAGCCAAGCTTGGGGCATCAGTTGGGAAAAGATGGAAATTCAATGGTTGCTCAATAATGACAATCATTATGATTTTTGAGTAACTGAAGGTAAAGTGCGCCGCACTAGGAAAATTGTGCGCCGCACTTGGTGTATAATTAATTTGCATTTACTTCGTTGTGAAGTACGCCGGACAAAAAGAATCGTGCGCCTCACTTTTGCTTCGTTCATTAACTCTTCCTTAGATTCTCTTCTAGATCCTTCTTATAACGACCGTTAGTGTATTTAACGGGATTTCTTTTCACGTTTAGTCCCATTTTCTGCATTTGGTCATGAATGAATTTTTTACATCAAACAACCAATTTGCAATATTTCATGCGTTAACATATATAATTCATGTATTTTCGAGGGATATTTTATGTATATTTGGAGCGTTATCACCACCATTCTAATACAAACTAATTCATAGCTCCTGAAATGCAAAACACATACTATTACGAAATAATATAAAGCTTAAAACCCACATGCAAAATAATAATTGAGAAATGTACCCAATAGTTGAGCACACTTGTATCCAAGCAGACTAGATATCATCCTATCACAATTTGGTCTCTATGTAAACTTCTAGTCCACCATGCAGGTTCACACTAAATCTATATGCTTCAGAGAAACAGATAGAAAGCAAGTTAGTTAAAAAAAACTCAACATGATGTTGACTCGTATGTGACCTGTTAAATAAAAGAAACAAATTCATGCAACCAAGCAAGATTGTAAGTTGATCTGTAAAAAAGAGTTGTTGAAACAAATATAACCAGTAATGGAAGAAACATGGATTAAAAAAACAAAATTTACTTGCAAGTTGAAGCTTTGAACTTGCATCTAAAATATGGTGAAAACATATCACACTAAACATTTCAGTTAACCAGTGACCGGTGACTCAACTAAATGGATTGTGTTCTAGTCCTTTAGTTAATGGATTGTAACCTGACCCATGACCCACTCAAATTGACCCATTTATTTTTTTTAAATTTGATCTCCCCTCCTACCCCAAACACACACACACAATTAAAACAGGTCAAGCTTATTGGATAGCAAATATAGGATCATATCGGATCTCAATTATAAACAAACCCTTTATGTGCCCACAACCTTTTAGCTACAATAACAGATGTATAACAAGCTTATTAAATATGGATAAAAAAGCTTCCAGATGTTCTGCATACAAAAAAAAGAAAAAGTGACAACTAAATTTTGACAGACAATTACTATAAAATAATCCCACCCCAACCCAAGCAAAAAAAGCCCATTACATATTTAATAAGCCCACTAAATTTTGTCACTTTTTCTTTTTTTGAATGCAGAACTTGGAAGCTTTTTAATCATATTTAATAAGCTTGTTATACATCTGTTATTGTAGCTAATAGGTTGTGAGCACATAAAGGGTCTGTTCATAATCGAGATCCGATATGATCCTATATTCGCTATCCACTAATCTCGTTAAAGTCGATCTTCAATGATAAATATAATATGAATTGTAAATAGAAGGATAAACATAGGCATCGTTAGTCAGCTAAATAAGCACAAGACACACAAACATCAATAACGCTAGTTCGGATAATTAGTTACTTAATCTTAACTAAATATAAAAAAAACTTAGATCAAAAAGTTACGCTAATTAACTATACAAATCAATTTCATATGGAGTAACAAAGATCGCTAGTATGGTTCCACTAGTACAACATGTGGCAAAGAGCACCAACCAAACACAAATTTTAGAAAGTTAATTAATCACGAATTCTATTTATCATCTAATCTGACAAAATAAAAAAAGTAGTAATTTTTAGTGAGGATGTAAAGTATGAGCAGTTAAGGGAAGGAAAGCTGTGAATTGTTTTTAATGAAAAAATGTAGATAGGTTAGCTTATTAAAATTGGAAGTGAGACCATACTATAGTCAATAATGTCATTTACTTAACTGAGTTTTTATTTAATTTACTTTTAATTGCTCTAAGAATAATTTCAGATGATTTTTCAATTTTATGGCTGTTTCTGGCGGTGGACGAAAGTAGCAGGCTCAAACTCTCAAACAACAAGATACTGTTACTACTTCATATATTGGTAATCATTAATATGAAAATTGTAGGTGGTTGTTTGTCCCACATCAGGGTAAAGATAATCAATAACCTAACTATGTACCAATGATGGTTACCGGATATCATTGGAATATGTAATTAACTTTCAAAGTAAAACTTTTCGACCTTATTAACTTGGCTATAACTAAATATCTAAGTGGGATAAGACCAAATGTATGTTCTTGTTTAAGGCACCAATCAAGAACCCTTGCGCATCCAAGTGTTTAGGTTTTCTGTGTGTTCTTCATGCAGTTATGATCTCCTATTTATAGGAGAGTACTCAAGTCTTTGGTCAAAGAGTTATAAGAGATTATAGGAGATATAATCTCATCCATAATTAGCCTCATTGATTTCAAGAATTAGTGGTTACATGACCCATTAATGTGGTCATTAAATGTGATTGTAACTTACCATAATAAATGGTCAAATTAGTTACAAGTAATTGAATTCAATCTAGAGTGTTATTCATTCAGTGTCCTGAATCATCAGCTAGCCCTCTGAGGAGCACACCCGCTAAGAGTTCAATAATGAAACAACCCACTGATGAGTTAACCTGCTGAGGATACTTCCTCTGATGGATTACTCCCTGATGGTATCCTTCAACTTATGCTGAAGCCATCAGACTGATGAATATCCTTCAGTCCAGTGTTACTCACTGAAGAGTGAACTTACTGAAGTTCATCAGCGACATGAATTCCTTTTTACCACTATCAGAGTTAAGGTGTTCAGTGGCCTCTGGTGTACTCTCAGTACCTCCAGCCTATTACACAAAGTTATGAACTGAACCCTACAAAATGAACTAAATTTAAAAACGATCCTCCCTAATTTAGTACATTAATTTGCATGAAAAAATAAAAAACATTAAACAAAACAAGTGTATAATGAAAATGTAATCGAGGATTGAATTTTACCATCTTAGTAACTACACGTTCAAATATTCGAGAATCAGGGTGTTCTAAGAATTGAACCCTTCAACCCATTTAGGTACCTAAAGGTAAATACATATAAGTTTTCAAACACTTAAACGCTCCTAACACTATACAAGCAATGTGTCCATATCCAATTAATAATGTATAAAATGCAAAGTCCTGCTCCCTGAGGTGGCAAAACATCAACCATCTTACATAGGTTGGTTCTTCTTTATTCATGCTCCTGCCTAAGCAACTTTTTCAAAGACATTAACATTTAGAAGTTAAACTTCATCCTCCTTTTCAGCAGGTTCAAGCCCATCCATTAGGATAATTTGTAAAAACATGTGCTCAGTCCTCCATATGTTCAGCTTTCCACATTTCACTCATGCTGCCAAAGTTTCCTCAGCATGGAGTTGGGTATCTTAGCATTCAACGACTTAGTTAGACTTTGAATCCCATCCCTTCAATAGTTTTATAAACCAAGTCTCTAGCAGTCCCTTTGTCAAGGATTAGCTAAGTTTTGTTGAGACCTACAAACGTATAGATACACCCCATTTAGATCGCTCATGTAGCCATTACTATGCCTAAACACCTAGGGTCTCGACTTCCCATTATCTGGCTATAAGCCTTTGCCAATGTAGCAACATTATCACAACGGATAGAAATAGGTGTTATAGGTTTGACCCATAATGCAATCTCAAGGAGCAAGTTTCTAAACCATTAAGCTTCCTTACCAGCAGCTGCTAGAGCTACAAATCCAGATTCAAATTGTTGAACCAGTGATGCAAGTTTGTTTCTTGGAAGCCCAAGAAATTGCACCACCACAAGCATGAATACCCAGCCACTAGTAGACGAATTATCTTCAGTGTTGCTGATCCAGCTTGCATTAGTGTAACCTTCAATTCTAAGGATAACAAGTTTGTATATCCATCTATGTCCTTGGTTTTCTTTAGTACTTCAGTACCCTTCTGATTGCTTGCCATGCTGAGTACTAGGGTTTACTAGTATACTTGCTAAGTTACCACAGCAAATGCAATGTCAGGCCTTGTACAAGTCATGGCATACATTAAGCAGCCAATCACCCTAGAATACTCAAGTTGAGATACAGCTTGATCATTATTGGGCATCAGCTTCTCACTTGTATCTATAGGAGTACTAATTGGAGTGCAATCAAAGTAATTGAATTTCTTCAGTATCTTCTCAATATAATGAGACTGAGAAATTGTTATACCATTACTTTCATGTTTAATCCTTATACCAATGATAACATTAGCCTCCCCCATGTCCTTCATACAAAACCTTGATGACAAAAATTCCTTTTTTGGGTTAACCTGAACTTGGTCAGTGCCAAAGATCAGCATGTCATTAACATATAGGCAAATGATGACTCCTTTACCAGATTAATCAAATTTGCTATATACACATTTGTCAGCTTAGTTAAGTAAATAACCATTAGACAAAACCAATTCATCAAACTTTTGATGCCATTGCTTAGGTGCCTGTTTCAGTCTATATAAAGACTTAATCAGTTTACACACCTTGTTTTCATTGCCAGGTATGATGAAGCCTTAAGGTTGGTTCATATAAACCTCCTCTTCCAATTCACCATTCAAGAAAGCTGTCTTCACATCCATCTGATGAATAATCAGAATGTGAATTGGTTGCCATAGCATTACTTGTCTTATGGTCTGAAAGTTCCACTAGGGCATAAGTATAAAGTAGTTATCCCTGACTTTGGTTTGTAAACATGAATGACCAGCCTGGACTATGAACTTATCAATCAGTTCCATCTACTTTGTTTTCTTGTAGATAGTTCCATTTGCAACAGAGGTTTGAACCTGAAGTAGTCAGCCTACACTTAAGTGTTGTTACCCATGATGGAATTTCATTCTTATCATTATATTGCTGCCTTTCCATAAAAAGCATCATCCCTGGGATTTCATGGCTTCATCAAATGTTTTTGGATCATACTCAACATTAAAGCAATGATGTGTTGGTCAGTGACCTCATCCTTTATTCCCTTGATTTGATGGGGATGGGTCAATTATTTGATATCAAGGTTTTAAATTCTTTTATTTACCCTACAAACCTTAAAAATAACACTTTAACGAGTAGTGTACTCGGTCAAGATGGACGTTGTTATTTGGGGATAAGTAGGGTGTCGAACACTAAGAGCGGAATATTAATCATATATTCTATCATTATTTTAATTAGTCTATTTACTAGTTAAACCTATGCTATGTATGTTGTCTATTGATATGGGGGTTTTCAGCCTGAGAGGCTAGCACAGGTTTGGTGGAAACAAAAACCAATACACAATAAACACAAAAGAATAAGATTAGAAGATAGAAAATCAGTACAATCCAAAATGATAGAAAACCGTATTAGCATTTTAAATCGGTTCAATGGTGGTTGTTTGTGTTAGTGGCAATGATTTTCTTATCTCGAAGCAGCATATATTCTTAAAGAGTTAGGTGGGGACATCATCCTTTATAACCTAGACATGATTTAATCTGTCACAATTATTGCATCAAATAAGCATCCTTTAGTTTAATTATACCTCTATCTTAGAGAATTAAAGCAGTGGTGATCCTATTAAACCCTAGCCTACAGGACTTTACCCACTTATTGTTTGACGGTGTTTTATATACTGGTAGTCCACTATTCAATCTTTATCAGTTAATTAATGAGTGATGATTGCGAAACTTAAACTGGGTCACCTACCTGTCCAACTAAAGTCTAATCAAAAAGACAATGATGAACGTTATTTGTGATCCTATTGGTCCAGTAATATGAAACACGATATGGAGAGCTATCCCGGTATCTAGATTACTTGGTCCGTATCACTAGATCCAGTTGAATGATAGGTCGCATATTCAAAACTATAAAACAAGTATGAGGTGATAAACATAATTAAACAATCAACGATAAATTAAGAAATCGATTTTAAAACAAATCAAACATTGAACTTTCATTAAGATGGCTAATACCCGAGGGTATTATCCCACAACCATTGTAATTATACAAGCGTAATCAAACACTGAAAATCAAACGATTAAGAGAGTAAAAATTACACGATGTCTTCTATGGATTCGTGATCAATGCTTGGTAACCTTGTGGTCTATCTTTATTCTAAGATTTGTCTTTAGTGAATATGGTATAAAGATATGAATTGCACACCGAAAACTCATGTTTTGAGTCTTCTATTTTATAGGTTTGATTATCTGATGTTCAATACGCCGTATCCAGCAAGGTCGATACGGCGTATTGGGCTGGATTCCTTGGAGTGCGCGCTACGTTCGTAATAAATCTTTGATATCATTCCCAGTTTACTTGATTTACTGTATCTTCGAATAGTTATCTTCATGGATACGGCGTATGTAGACAGCATGGATACGCATATGGGATATTGGTCAAACGCGTTTTCATGTGAAGTCTTGGCGTAGATACATCGTATCTCTTAAGCTCGATACGGTGTATTGGTTGAATAATCCTTCAGCAATCTCTCAAATGTCTTTCATTTCAACTCCAAATTATGCGCCTGTAGCTTATCTTCACAAAACACTCCTGAATTACTGTTATTTATCAACTTTAATAATAATTATAGTACCAATAATGCAATTAATTTATATAAAACGTCGGGCAAAATAGATGGGATAAATGACATAATTAATAGTAACGTTATTTGATGTCTTCATTCCTTATATTAAATATAATTAAATTCAGGGCCCAAAATCCTTTGAGTCCTATGCCTTTTGCTTTTTTAAGCTTAGGCTTAGGTTGCTGAACAACCTCATCAGTGACCTTTTCAGGGAACCACTGAAACACCAATGTCTTCATTTCCATTTATCATGGACCTCTGACTTGGTCTAGGGACTGATGAGAATCTATTCTCATCAAAGATAGCATCATTTGATTCAATTATTAAGTTAATTGAAACTGATTCATTAGGTTTAATAACATAGAACCTAAAAGCCGTGGAATGCTCAACATATCCAACAAAGATGCATTCAATGCCTCTTTTACCCAAAGTTTTCAGCTTAGGATCAGGGAGTCTTACAACTTCCCTACAACCCCAAATCCTTAGGTAGTTCTGGTTTGGTTTTCTTTTTGTCCAGAGTTCATAAGGGGTAATCCTGTTCCTTTTATTGGAAACCTTATTTAATAAATAGCAAGTTGTTAACATAGCTTCACCCCAGAACCCTTGACTCAGTCCTGAGTAGGATAACATGGAATTAACCATTTCATTCAGTACTCTATTTTCCTTTCAGATATACCATTTTGTTGAGGAGTATATAGAGCAGTCATTTCATGGATAATACCAACAAACTAAAAATACAGAGTATCCATGTACTTCACCTCCCCTATTAGTCCTGAATCTTTTAATAAAAGACCCTTGTTGTAATTCAACTTCAATTTTGAATACTTTGAATTTATCTAATGCTTTATCTTTTGAATTTAATAAATAGACATAGCAAAACTAAAGGCATACAATCAATAAATGTCACAATAGTTCTTTTTTTATTCCCCAATGAAGGAGTAGCATGCAGATCACATAAATCACTGTGTATCAGCTCCAAAACTTCAATTTCACATTTTACATTTTGAAATGGTTTCTTAGTTATTTTGGTCAGCATGCACGTCTTACACTTTCCAGTGTCCATATCAAAAGCTGGGATTAACCCATCCTTAGACATATCTTGCATCCTCTTAAAGTGGACATGACCCACTCTAGCATGCCATAGGATTGAATCATTCAGTTTAGAGGTTGACATGAAGGCTGAATCAATATTATTAGAGACAATATTAAGCCTGAACATATGATTACTTAAATAACCAAAACCAATAAACACTCCATGTTGGATAAAACAAATTTATTCGATTCATCACTTGCTTATAACATAATTATTCAAAAACACTACTAGTAAACCAAAATTCTTCCTTTTATTAGGAACATGTAAAAAATTCAACAAATGAAAACAACTTTTCCAGAACCTAAAACTAAAGATCTACAATAATCCGTCGTTCCATGCACCTAGGGCTGTTGAATTATGTTAAAATGTGAACGACTAGATCCATCATTCTCAGCAACTCATATTTCTTGAACAGCATCTAATCTTTACATACATGCACAGTTTCTCTGACGTCAAACACCACGCAACATCATCATCTTGCACAAAGTAAGCCTCAGAATACTTATGTAACTTAATAAACCTGAAAACTATTTATTAAACATATATGACCTTTCAGGTGAGTTGGTATGATCCATCCACTGAAACCTTTGTGCTTGATCCATTGGCTTGTGACAACCAATACTAGCATGGCAATCCTTTTTCAAGTTGTCCAGGTTTCCTACCTTTTTCACAAGTCACTTTGGTTTCTTGTTAAGGATCAGTTTTAGTATCATGTTTTGTTTACGCTTTCCCTATTGTCATTTATACCTGAAGGAGTTGTCTTTGCTCAACCATATTGACAACTGAAGGACCAACAACATTGTTGCCCTTTGGCTTGTCATTATCTTGCGCCTGGGGGACTCCTCAATGCGTAGATGACTGCCCATCATCAGAGTTAAATCCCTCCTTCAAATGTTTCAAGGTGTGCTTGAAATATTTCCATGAAGGAGGAAGTTTATCAATGATACTTGAGACCGATGATTCTTTATGGTCATCTTGTGTTGGTGTAAGACCTTCACGGTATACCAGGAAGTTTATTGTATTGTCCCAAGACTGGTCTTGAATCAGTCATTTTGTAATTTGTGAAATTACTATCAAGGAACTTCTTACTTGAGGCATCCTCACCCATATATATGGCCTCCAAGGTATCCCATACTTCTTTGAAAGTTTCAACATTTTGGTAAATATCAAACAAGGAATCAGACATACCATTGAGGATTAATCCTCTACAAACATAATCATCATTGTCTCATTTGGCCCTCTTCGTGTCTTGTTCCATAGTTGGATTTTCACCTCTATCTTCATGCATGGGAGTAGTCAGCACATACACCACACTCATGCTAGAGAGCAAGAGTGATTTCTTTGGCATATTTGAAAGTCCACCCTGCAAAAATTTTTTAGCTTGGCAAAGTTTGAAGCCATGTGTTTCATAGCAGCAGTCATTGATTATCACAAAATAGTTTACTTTTATTGTTGGTGGTTGTTTGTCCCAAATCAGGGTAAAGATAATCAATAGCCTAACAACGTACCAAAGATGGTTACCGGTTATCACTTGTAATCGTGTAATCACTTTCCAAAGTAAACTATTCGACCCTATTGCTTGGGTATCACGAATATCTACTTGGGATAAGACCAAATGTATGTTCTTGTTTGAGGCATGGTATGTGCTTAAATACACATACCCTTTTCCATTAAAACCGGACTTAAATGACCCAAAACGTACCAAAAATACATTGTATTTGTATATTTTCGCTTATATTGTGCAGGAAACGGATATCCGACAAAAGGACAAAAAATCAAGTCAAAAACGAACAAAACCGAGCACGGAATGGAAGAGCGTAAAAAATAAAAAGTCAAATCGAAGCCAAAGTCAACAAAAGTCAAAGTCAAAGTCAACCCCGCAAAAAGTCAAGGTCAAGTCAAAGCCGAAAAAGAAGAAATATTAAATGGGCCCACCTATACCCATCTAATGGGCCGGGTCAGCCCATTTAAACATTACATGAAGACCATAAGCCTAAATCCATAAAAAAACAAAATTTCCCTTTAATTATACTCGGCCCAAAAC
>BQNB010122402.1:0-20292 GCA_026074375.1 Tanacetum coccineum
CCCCCTTTTACATGTTAGAATTAGGATTAGAACTAACATAGGATAGCACTGGTTTGACCTAGATTAGAATTAACTTAGATTAGATAAACCAAAATATAAATAAATTGAGAGAATTAACCTCGCTTCAAATGTTCGACACCCTACTTACCACGAATCTACCACCGACCGGGTACACTGCCCGTTAAAGTGTTGTTTTTGGTTAAGTCGGCAAAATATAAATTTAAAACTTGAACTATCATAAATAAACACCACACAATGACACATCAAGTTTTTGGCGCCGTTACCGGGGAGTAAAAATTAATCTTGATTTTTATTTTATGTTTTGGTATTTAACATTAGATTAGATCTAACCCTTAGGAGTAGTGTTAATTAGATTAGTGTATATCCTTGTATATTATGTATATTTTGTATATTTGTTAGTTTAATTGTTTGCTTGTATATATGTGTGTTTAATTATTTGCGTATTTAATTGTTTTCTTAATACATTGTTCTGATCGGCGTATCCAACTTTCTGTCCAATACAGCGTATTCATTCAACTAATTAATACGGCGTATCCACTTCCATTGGATACGGCGTATCGATCATCTGGAACAGATCCTTAGTTTTCGTATTTGATTTTCGTGCTAATTTTTTTTGTCTTTCTTTAGAGCAAATCTTGCTGATATTTTTACCCTTGTTACAGGACATATTTATCAGAGCTAGTCGATTGAAGAAAGTTATGGCAGACAAGGGAAAGAAGTCAAGTATGGAAACATTTGCGCCTAAGAGCTGGGGGAACGGTTGCGTGAAAGGGTTGTGCCAAAGAACGGTGCGAGCCGAACGAACGGCGCACGACTCCGGTGCTCGCGTCGTTCGGTCTGGCGCCGTTCTTACCAGCCCACGCCATTCTATTTTTTTAATTTTTTTGTTTGTAGTATGTTTATGTGTGTTTATGTGTGTGTTTACGAGTGTGTGTGTGTGTGTGTGTGTGTGTGTGTGTGTGTGTGTGTGTGTGTGTGTGTGTGTGTGTGTGTGTGTGTGTGTGTTTGTGTTTGTGTTTGTGAAGTGTTTAATGAAAAAATTCTTTTTTTTGTTCGTCCATGGCTACGCACCAGCAGGAAGAAGATGAAGACAAGGTATAAAAGAAGATGAAAAAGGTAATAAAAAAGAAAAAAATTAAGAATTTTTTTATTTTAAACCTCATTGTTTATATGAGTTGACATTTAGTCTCTCAAATGTGGTGCCAACGGATGCCCCAGCAAATGTGCTGCCGTTCAGTTTCTGGTGCCGTTCAGCATTTTGCTGACGTGGCATCACTTTTTTAGAACGGCACGAGCCGAACGGCTCCACCGTTCCCACCGCTCTAATGACAAAGCATATTACTATTCCGGTATTACAAGTATTGCCGTTAACGGGAAGAACGCTTGTGAATTGAAAGGAAAATTCTTGGATGATCTGCACAACAATCCTTTTAGTGGAACAAACGGGAAAGATGCAGTTGAGCATATTGAATACTACCTAAAAATTGTTGACCCAATCAAATTACCCAATGTAGATCATGATAAAATGAGAATTGTTGTTTTTCCAATCTCATTGGCTGGAGGTGCACGAAGATGGTTTGATAAAACCAAAGAATAAATCACTTGTTGGGTCGACTTAACTGCATATTTTTTTGGAAAATACTACCCGCCTTCTCGCATCGAGGGAAATAACACTCCCATAATAAAATGGGACCCAACCAATCCAAAATTCAAAGGTTGGTTGGCTACAAATTCGTAAACTATAAAAGGATGGATATATTCACCAAATGAGATTTGTGGGATTACTGGAAAATAGGTGGTGATGAAATTGAGGTATCTGATGATGAATATTCTGATCTTGAAGAATAATGGAGTGATAAGGAAGAAACAGCCGAAATCTTTAAGATAGAAACTGATGTTTTTGACTACGAGACACCTCTCTGTTTGGCATTCAATGAATTTAACTACCTTCTCAAAGTAGATCCGGACTTACTTACAAAGGATATTATGGGGTTTAAAACCTATAAAGATTACAAAAATGACTGGATCTACGAATGGAACGAGAATGTACCATGGGTATATGATAAACCATGACTTGATAATGGAATATGGAAGGAACCGAAACCAGTCAAACATACTTGCAAGCCTTTCAACTATAAAACAAGATGTTCAGAATGGCCAACCTGTAGTTGGATAGAGGATGGTTATTGTAATGGAGGAAATTTGCCCGGTGCTTACCATATTGAAAACTCGCTCCATCACCAAGACCTTGAATGGTATGAGGCTCTGGAAGATAGCGAACTTAAAGATGAAGCTTTAAGGAACAAAGCTATCATGGAAGGCTTAATCAGTGATGATGAATCATGCAATGATTGTTGGAAAATATGGAAGAGCCATGAGATTAACTACCACGATTATAATGAAGGGGAATATGAAAACTAAACTTATGATGAAGGACATGAGTTATGTGGTATCAAAACTAGCGAGGTGCTGGTTTGCCAAATAAAATGATACAAGATGATTAAATACGCGTTCAATGAAGAAGAAGAATATGTTGCTGTAAAAGAAGACGAATACGATGATCTTACAATCACAAGTGATGAGGCCTGTCGAGCTTACCAGGAAATCCTTCGGATGATAGACGAAGGATGGATGGATACATGCACCGAGAGAGAAGCTGAAGAAAAGTCTAACTTAAAGACTTCGCTATAAATAAAAGTTCTTCCCGAGAGACAACCCGGATTGTTATTTAAATTTATCGAGTCTGTCTTCCCAGACATCAATATGGCGTATCCGCTCCATACCATACGGCGCATTGATTGTCTGGACGTTATCAATCTTTATTTTTTATGCACTTTAAAAACATTATTGTTAGTTCTGTCAATACGGCGTATTCATGCACATGATACGGCGTATTCAACAGACTGACCCGTATTTAGATACTTTTTACAGGTTTCTCAATACGGCGTATTCCAGTTTATGGATACGGTGTATTGATCTCTTGTACAGTTTTGTTTTGTTTAGTTTAAATTAACCGTAGGTACCAAGATAGAAATTACACATGTTTTTCCTATGTTTCATACAGGACCTCATGAAAGAAATATCGACGAATATTGGTGGGGAATTTACAAATCTGGAGATCTTGAAGTATTGGAGTCTTGAAACTTCAAGGCGGCTGTTCAACACAATCTTGCTAATAAACTCAACATGGAGAATCTACCGAGCAAATATCAGGGGAGTTTCTCATTCTAATTCTTTTTAATTCCCGTATTTAATGTTTTATCTATACAACGAGGACGTTGTATAATTCAAGTGGGGGGATGGAATTAGAATGTTTACTTGTCCTAATTTTCACACTAAAATGCTTAAATTATGCTCAAATTTAAAAAAATTCAAGCATACTTTTGTGAAATTACTTGATACATAACCCGCACATAATAACCCTTGTTAGATATTGTGAGGATTTAACCTTATCCGTTTCTAAATGTTTACCCAAATTCCACAAAATATGAGTGTGTCGGTGATGTTGTAGACTTTAGAACTTGGCTTGGTATATCTATTCGAGACCGCAGTGATAAGTACTATGGATTTAGATGGAGTAACTTGTTTAAATTGGTAAATTTTAGGATTACACCCAAATCGCCTTTACATGTTGCTTATTAACTAACTACACTGGTTAGTTAACCCCCATATAAACCCTTTGTTTACTCTCACTTTAAGAGTAAGATACCCCTAGAACAACCTGTAGAGCCAATCCTTTAGGAACTACACCAATTATTTGTTTCGTTACACCTTTACACCTTAGCCTATCCTGTTAGATTAAGTTTATTTTACAGTTGCTAGTTGCTTAAAGTGTAAAGTTTGTATTTCCCGAGTCTTGTGTCAAAATTTTCTATCTTTGGTACGGTTGGAAGAATTTGCACATCGCAAATGGGAATGTATATTATAGTCAAAACTCATGTATTTTTACTACCATCGCAATTATTGGTACGTCCGAAGAATGAAGAATTATCGAAGGAATTATCCGGAATTATTATGATCGTGAAGATGGTGAAATTACACCGAGTTTCGTAGTTAGTATATTTTATACCAAACAACAAAATAATAACCTAATATAAACACACGCTCTCACAGCTCCCCCCTTATAATAGAGAGATAACGCTCTCACTACCGCCGCCGCCCTCACCAACAGATTATATGTGTTGCTAGTTATTATTTTTTTGTAGAGGCAATATTGATGTTGAGTATGTCTTTTTTACATATACGACCTGTGTGTGTGTACTACTATGTTTTGTATGTGTGCTGCTCGGTATACTCGAGAGAAGAGTAATTATCCTCATAGAGTAGTTGGATTCAGGTTCTGCGCAGCGCAGAAATCTTATTTGTCGCCTATGATACTGTGTAAATTTAAACTTAATGATTCGTCCAAGGTTTATCTAATCAGTAAGGTTTACTAAGATAATAGTAGTGTGTGTGTGTGACCGCGTCTCAATAAACTAATAACATCTTTGTAGGAGAGAGTTAATACACACGCTCGTCGCTTCTCTCTCGCGCTCACAAGAGTGAGTATGGGGTGAAGGAGAGTTTCCGATTAGATGATGTCGTCGCGCGCGCTCACTCTCTCACTCGCGCAGGTATGTAATGTGTGTGCTAGGGAGGGTGTGCGCTCTCACTCTGGTGATAGAGCTCACGCGAGTCTCGCGCAGAGATGCGCGCGCTCTCTAGCGCTATCTCTCGCACGCGCGCTCGCTCGTATGACTGAAGTATTGGAGTCTTTGAATACTTACAAGGCTCGGATTTGTTTTCATACACAATCCTTGCTAATATACTCAACATAGAGATCTATACGAGCAAATATCAGGGGAGTTTCTCGTTCTAATTCTTTTTAATTCCCATATTTAATGTTTTATCTAATACAACAGAGAGTTGTATATTTCAGTGGGGGAGGGGAGGATGGAATCTAGAACGTTTATTGTCCTAATTTTCACACTAAAATGCTCTAAAATTCCATGCTAAATATTTAAAAAATTTCAAGCATACTTTTGTGAAAATTACATTGTTACTAAACGCACTTAATAACCCTTGTTAGATATTGTGAGTATTCAAACTTATCCGTTTCTTAAATGTCTACCCCAAATTCCACAAAAAATATGAGTGTGTCGGTGATTGTTGGTAGACTTTAAATACTTGTAGCTTGGTAATATCTATTCTGAGGAACGCAGTTGATAACAAGTTCTATGGTATTTAGATGGAGTAAGTAGTAATTGTATAAAATTGTGTAAATTTTTATGATTTCACCCAAATCGCCTTTAACATGTTGCTTAATTATCTAAATACATGGGTAGTTAACCCCCATATAAACCCTTTGTTTACTCTCACTTTGAGTGTAAGATACCCCTAGAACAACATGTAGAGCCAATCCTTTAGGAAGTACACCAATTATTTGTTTCGTTACACCTTTACACCTTAGCCTATCCTGTTAGATTAAGTTTATTTTACAGTTGCTAGTTGCTTAAAGTGTAAAGTTTGTATTTCTCGAGTCTTGTGTCAAAAAATTTCTATCTTTGGTACGGTTGGAAGAAATTTGCACATCGCAAATGGGAATGTATATTATAGTCAAAACTCATGTATTTTTACTACCATCGCAATTATTGGTATGTCCGAAGAATGAAGAATTATCGAAGGAATTATCCGAAATTATTATGATCATGAAGATGGTGAAACTACACCGAGTTTCGTAGTATAGTCTTAGTAAAAAAAAGAATAAAAATTAGAAAAAATTAGAAAAATCGCAACGAAAAAGATAAGGAAAGTTTGAAGAAAATCGTTTCGCAACTACCGAAGGAATCACACGAAGGATCGATTATTCGTTGATTCAAATCGACGATGTAGAGTATTGTATAAAGTGGAAGATATCGCCACTTACCTTGTAAAGTATGTAAAAGTATGGGATGTTTGGGAAGTTGACCGTTACGGGAACGCCAACTTAGGTTGTTGTTTTTTATCTATGATCAAGACGTTATAAATAGTTGTGTCTTTATCATGGTAACGGTCGGGAAAAAGTGTCTAGCAACTTGTATTTTAGACTTAATCTATTTGTTACGTAATTTTACTTAACAACAA
Organism: Tanacetum coccineum; assembly: GCA_026074375.1. Taxonomy (NCBI): domain Eukaryota; kingdom Viridiplantae; phylum Streptophyta; class Magnoliopsida; order Asterales; family Asteraceae; genus Tanacetum; species Tanacetum coccineum. The sequence goes on from BQNB010122402.1 coordinate 6,124, forward strand.
TTTAATTCCCTTTCCTAATCATTAACTATGGGTTTTACGCGAATGAGGATGTGATCGAGCGTGCATGTCTATTCCATCGTTACGGCCATGTATGCATGTCTCAGCTGCCTTGTTGGTTTATTACTATTGGTTAAAGTTAAAAGATCCATACCCTATATTACTCTACTAGCCTACTCTTTAGCTTATTCGAGGTGGGAGTGAGCAGTCACATGTGTCTATCCTGTCGTTACGGGTGTGTATGTGTGGTCTTTGTCGCACTCCTGGAATATTGGTATCGATAAAGATTAGTTAGAGTAATCAACCCTAAGACTTATCATACAAACCCATATTTACCTTTATAAACTTGTTACTCCTTAGTTTTAGCGGTGGAGATGTGTATCCTTGCCAAGCTTATGACAGAATACTTGTCACAACCGACCAATTGAGCGAATTAGTTACATGTTACCACATAGATTAGTTGAGTGATTTGAGTGTTTTCATCTTTGATAAACGTCAAACGCGTGTCATAATAATATATAGTATTTCCCGTTAGATATGAAAATTACTTTAGGAAAAGTAATAGTCTATCTTCCGAGTGTCGTTTCCACGGCGAGAGATGAATTGAAATCCATGTTAATGTTTTGAAGAAAAATGCTTAATTATCTTTTAAGATTTTTGGTTTAAAAACTATTTTTAAAACTAAGAAAATTATACTTATTTTTAAACTAGAAATACAAAGCAATTAAACTACGAGAATTATGCTAAAATGATCTAAAAGATTATTAAAATGCAAATGCTTGCTAAGTGATGCGAAAAGTTCATTAAGTGTTAATTAAGGTCTATTAACGAATTAATTTCCTTAGAAAAGATAATTATCTCACAACGTTAGTTTATTTTGACAAAAATCTCTCAAAAAGATATTAATTACTAGATGTATAGTTTGACTATATCTCCGGCTTTTGCCCTTCGAAATATTCAAACTATAAATCTAAATAATCAAAGATTATTAATTAATTAAACCCTTTTTCAAATCCACACTTAATTCACATATTCACTTAACAAGCACTAATTAAACAACTCACTACGCATAATGATAAAATAAGCAAAGCAAAACATTTTATACTAAAGCGACACTAATTAATTGAAAAAGGATAGAAAATGAAACCGAATTGAAGACCCGCAAATAAACGAATACCACCCGATTTATTTAGCTAAAGCAAATAATCAAATTTGGTCTAGCTGAATAAACCCTTATGCTCTACGCCTCATGAGTTGACCGGTACCAAAAATCACAAAAAACTAACAAACCGTTAAACATTTGAATTATATCATCAATTATAAGCTTTTCTCTAGTACCTAAATCCACATTTTATCTTTCTTCTAGCAATTTTACCTATTCTTTGTATCTTTCAAGCTCAGCAGATAGGGTTTCATTGGCTATTAGATTGTCCTTATTGACCTTGTTACAATTAGTTACTTGATGTGACAGTTGTTCAAACATAGATAATATCATGACATCTTGTCATGCAGAAGAATTTTTATCCTGAATAGCTGCATTTTGTGTTTCAAGCAAATACTGAGAGTAAGGAATGATATTGCTATCACTGGTTATCTCATTCTCTGGATAATTTACAAGGTGAGTTTGTTTCAGAATCGAATCTCCTTGCCACTTGATTAGCATATCATTTAAGAAGTTTGTCAGAGTATGGTACCTCAGAGAGAACATCTGAACCGTAACTAGACAAATTGGCCATAAGAACAACTTTGGCTGTAAAGATCTCATCACAGTCAGAATCATACGTATCTAAATAATCGGCTTGATAAGCTGCATTGTGTGTAATGATCGACTGTGTAACTGGACCTTCTACAACACCAAGGTCTGCCAAGAATTCCAATTCTTCCTCATTCAAAAATTTACCATTTCCTTGAGCTTCGACCAATAGAACTTTATCCCTGAACCACGTAGCATCTCTTTTCCGCTTTGGCTTTGGGCACTGTCTTGCCATGTGACCTTCCCCTTGGTAGTTAAAACACTCTATAACCCTTTGTTGACTTGAATAATTCCCTTCTGTTCCTGAAGTATTAGCTCTTGTTCCTGAAGTACCAGCAGCATAAGAATTTTGCCTCCCCTGAAGTGGTTGAATAGTCACCTATCCATCATGAATAGTTGCTTGTTGTCTTGAGTTGGATGAGTTTCTTAGCTAATTGTTGGTAGATGGAAAACAAGATGTGACGACAGTAGACAAAAATGACATCATTTTGGTAATGGCATCAATAGGGTCATCTCCTTGCTTAAACACAGGAACTACTAGACAAAAGTTTATCTGGGGAAATTCAGCCATATGTGTTTGTTGATTAACTATGGAGACAGAATATTCAATTTGAGGAACATATGGTGGTTGTGGACAAGCCCTCTTGATGAAAGGTAGATGAGTAAGCATTTGGATACGATGTTGACGGATATGAAATTACAAGAGGTGTGGATTGATAAGTAGTTGAGTAATGTTGTATGGGAGGAATTGATCCATAAGGATGAGACTGAGATGGTGAAAGTTGTTGTTGGAACTGATGATTGTTGTATGAGTATTGATAATTGTTGAAGTGAGATGGTGTCATCTGATGGTTAACAACTAATGCAAGTGGATCTTGATTGCGTTCACGCATAATACGAACTTCATTTGCATGGAGTTCGTGTTGTTCAAGATATGCATGAAGCTGATCCATAGTTGGTAGTATGCAAATATTTTACAAGCATGGACATCAGTCCCAAACATACCTCCATTCAGGTGGAGACTTTTTAAAACTTGTATTGACTTGAAATAGCTTCCAATTTCATTTTGTAAATGAGTCATGTCATTGATCTTCAGAGTAAGATCTCAAGTATCCTTATGAAGTGATTCCCCCTTAATGGTGACAAACTTATCAAATGCATCATGACAGTTTACACTCCCTTTCTATGCTTTGGTCAATGAGTACCTTTCCATGAGTAGTTGAACTCTGTTCCATAAGATCTTTGGCAACTCTGTGATGATTAACTAGTGAATAGAATCAGATGGTCAGACCTTGAAGAAATGATATTAGTTCCTTCATATCACAAACACTTGATTTTCTCTGTAGCAGACAATTCAACATATTTCTTTGTCCTGGTCACCCTATTTTCTTCAATCGTATGCCAAATGAGTGGACCGTTTTCAACTGATTCAAGTATCATTCTTCCGTTCTCTCTGTTTTGCATGTAAAGTTCCATTCTACTTTTCAAAGAATCATACAGGTATTTGTCCAACATTGGTGGACAACTATCAGCACCAGAGAGTATCATGTACTCAGCAAGAGTATTCTTTTGTCCAAGTGGAATTATTGAATCCATATTTTACTTTAAATGTGATAAGATGAGAATATATAACTTTTTGATCGTTCAGTGATAAGAGGTTGTTGTGCTAAATTGTTGTTTATTTTAAGTGAATGAGTCTAAAGATTTACAATTCTTGATAAAACCGAGAAAATAATTGAATACTTCACAGATTTTACAAATCACAGAAAGACCGTATAAATCTCTAAGGCAATAAGGTATAAATCTCCAAAGGTAAGTGTATAAGTCACCCAAGTGTAACGTATAAATCACCTTAAGAAAAAATGTATAAATCGCCTTTTAGAAGATTGGTATAATTCGCCGGATTTAATGGATGTATAAATCGCTAGATTCTGGTGATGTATAAATCGCTGGATTATGGTGACGTATAAATCGCTGGATTTCACTCACGTGTAAATCACTGGATTTGACCACGTATAAATCGGTGGATTTGAAACACGTATAAATCGCTGGAACTACACACGTATAAATCGTCGAATCCAAAAACGTATAAATCGTCCACTTTGACACACGTATAAATCGCTGGAACTTCACACGTATAAATCGCTGTATACACAAACGTATAAATCGCAGGATTCAACACGTATAAATCGCCAGAATCAAACACGTATAAATCGCCGAATTCAATACGTATAAATCGCCGAATTCAAACGGTGTGTATAAAAAGCCGTCTTCAAACTCTTCAAATCACTTAAAAACACAATTTTTGATGTTTTTACTTAAATTTTCTTGTACAACTAACTATTCTAACCCAATAGATAAGCCTAAAAACACAAACATATGATTTTTAACACAAAAATTTCCGGATTAAGATTTTGGACACAAAAACAAGTTTGAACAAAAAATACTTAAAAAGATGAAGATTTTTGATGTTTTCAAAGTTATGGCTTTAAACCGCATTTAAGAGCATGTATTATTTAGATAAACTAAGAAATATTATATCGAAATTGCTTGACAAATAAAAAACCTTTATAATAAACATGCATTCAATAATCAAGCGAATAATCGTTGATCATCAAGATAATCACGAAGGCATATAATCATATCACATAGGAACAAGTTATCATCTTGAAATTTCAAGCACATATGTGAGATGCCATGAATCTAGGAACGTTCAATAAAATCCTAGTTACTACTTGTTTAATGAGAAATTGTAATGAAAGACAAATTTCATCAATGTAAACTAACTTTAGGCACATTTAGGAAGAACCATTTAATCAAGTTAGAGAATGAAGATGAGACTATTACTAATGGTGCTCAATTCAGGCTAAACACAACCATTTTTACGGGTTATTCCACGAACCCAACTTCTCTCCTGGAAGCAATTTAACCGTTAGGTTAAATTGAATTTCTGATACAATAGGTTCTCAAGTAGTCATTCTAATTTTAGAAAAATTGAATTCCTAAATTTACTTATCGAAGTGTAGCAAAGATGAAATTTTCTTGGTTCACTAATACTTGGCCTAATATGACTCAAACAACCATGTTTTTATAATAGTAGATCTAGAGTATATATTTTACACATAATCCTAATAGAGATGTGTTGAATGCTTAAAAAAGCGTAAGCAAGATGTTTTAGTCTTTTGTTCAAAATCTATAGGTTGTCTGGTTTCGATGACATATTGCTTGATTTAATGAATATCTTATATTAAGTCATCTTGCATGTGTAGTTGTCACATGTGATTTTAACGTGATTGGATTTTCAAAAGCCAGGAGATGTGCTTATTTGTGACAATGAAGAATACCTTATATTGGGAGTGTTTTAAGAATGCTCATTTGCATATCTTGTGAAATAAATTTCATCGAGGTTATTTACCTTAATTGAGTTTGTGATTCTTGAATGATATATGATTGAAATGAGACATATTGTACTTTTAAACAAATATGCTTTTCTAAGATGATAAAATTATCATTCTTATGAATGCTATATAGCCTAATAAAACATGTATTTGAATGAATGAATTTTACTTGTTTATGCATTGATACATATTGTGGTAGGTTCTTTTTTAATTCTAACAGCTTATATTTTGCAAACAATATGTAGTGTATTATCTTGTATCACAACCATTCATGCTACGAAGAAAATAAAATGCATAGGATATACATTATCCTTTATCAATCGTTTAACACGATAAGTGCAAGAATTCTTTAGACATAATGTTTTCCAAACATCATGTTATCCTAGGTGAATGAATAAGAGTATTATTCTTATTTGAGAATTTAGCCAAATGTGAATTTGAGCTTTGAGTTGTGCTTTTAAGTTGTATGAGCAAATTTTACATATGTTGTTAGTTTGCTCGTGTTTGGTTTTTCGGAAATGACACATTTACAAATTGCTTGAATATTTCAGACGAAACACTCAAGTCGTCAATCCTATTTCATTTTGTATTTTATGCATCTATTAAACATATTAGTCTAATATCTAGAACACAACAATTGGACAAGTAGACTCAATATGACATCATTAACACAAGTGTGAGTTATGATCCGATGCATATTCTTTTCGTTTTGAAAAGGATGTCATTATTATCATATCAATCGAGTGTGACTGAGTATGTAGATTCAAGATAATATCTTTTGTTATATATTGATATAGTCTTGAAACTAAACAAATAAGAATATGATTTTATGTCCATACTCAAAAACTTGGCAATTAGATTCGATAATGATATCAAACATAATTTTAATAATGAATCGATATATACTCGAAATTTTTCTTGACCCTCGCGAACACTCATTTAGAAAAAATTAAGATGTTCTTAGTGTGTTTCATTAAACGTAAGAATAGTCGTGAGTGTGAGGTTAATGAATAATGACAAGTTAACTTATTACTTCAAGCTTGTCATATGTTTTGTTTATGCGAAAAACTATTTATTGTTACGTACAATGTGCATAGTTTTAGACAATTCGTAAGTATTATTATACAACACACAACTCTTGTAAATCGTAATCTTGATTTCTTTGATCTTTATCTTGTGAATGTTATGCTTGAGCTTGGTTGTCTTTAACATTTAACTTGTAGTGATCTCTTGAGTCATTCTAAGATCATCAACCAAGCAAAAATCTCTTTTTGCAACCATCTTGTAATCTTTGCCTTCTTGGAACTTATGACTTTAGACCGACCTGCTCATACCAAAAAACTTTTCTTTTCTTAAAAGCTTGCATAATATCTTTCTCTTTGAAATTCTTCGTTTAACTTTAACACTTTATCGCACTTCAAGGAAGACGAGACATGAATCTGAGTAGCGAAGTCTGAAACATATACTTGACTGTCAGCAAGTCATTACATATGTTGGATCTGGTATCTGCATGTGGCTAGAATTCGACTCGGCATCGGTTAACTAAACAACTACTGCTGCCGCCGTCAAGAAACCTAATGATGGTTTATAATAAACAACATATATGGATGAAAGAGGTCATTGTCACTTCCAGTCAATATGGTATGTAATAACCATACGGGTATCCCCGTTAATCAATATAAATACTACCTATGATTCGGTAGGATTCAAGATAATCTCTTTGACAGGGTTTCGCAGCTGCACTAGTTGTTCTTATTACCGGAGCATCTTAAAGTAGACAACACGGTAAGAGTGAATCAGTAAGTTACTATCTTCCTGATTGAATCATCAATTCGTGTTTAGTCTTCCTATGTCTAGATACCCTTGTGAGGCTTCTCATGGACATAAAGAGAAATTGATTTTGGAAAAATAGTCGATTATGTTAAATTTAAACGGTTTTACAACACACCAAACAATTTTATCTTTTCAAAATTCATTGTCACTTCATAGCTTGACCGAATCGATATCCAGTATCATTTAATTTTACCCATGTTAGGAATCTCAACATCAAGTCACCTAGCGCAGAAGCTTGTTTGATGTTTGGCTCTAGAAAGGATTACCATCATCACTGTGAATCCATAATTATGCACTCGATGTTCTGGCAAAACCAAAAGGATAATAAGTAGGACTCTTAAGATATTTCTTGTTTTTACAGTTTGTGATTTAACAAGTATATTTTGGATTAGTGTCGTAATGAGATTTATGGATGATCTCTTTTATGGCTCTAGACTCGATTGTGCACTTTGGTTTTAGTAATCGGAGGCTAGAGCAGAGTGCCACCTTTTCAATATCAACTAACTTGGAGTGAAAAAGTCGATAGAAATGTGTTTAATCTCCGTGAGAAATGAAACAAGAGTATTTTGAGAGACCTTGAGTGGCTGGGAAGGGTGTGCATTGTATCACTGGGTCCATGATGACTATCTTCAATACCAGACAACAGCTTAGTGTTTTTGATAGCATATGTATTGATCTGGTTTCTGCCTAAGTGTAAGGATGGCTTCTTTCTTTTCACCCTTTATCTTTACATTTCCTTTTAATTCTTTAACCCCTTCAATGCTTACCAAGACTTTATCACTAACACCTTGTTGGGTTTATTCCAATGCTAGCTCTGTCTTAGTCCACAATATTCCCTTTTTCTCACTTTTACTCCTTGTGTATCATACCTAAGGACTTCGATTCTATCTAATGGAATGTCCCTGGGTAGATCCTTCGGTTCTGGCTGGATCATGGGAACGAATACCTAATCTTAACCACCTTATAACTCCAATTAATTACATGGTCGGTCTTTTAGTACTGTTCTTATAGCCTTAAAACCATTTGAAAAACTCAATCAAGGTACTTGTGACATAAGTCAAAACATTTATACCTTGATTGTTTTTACTTTTCAGAAATGCTCCCCCTTAACACGTACATCGATATTCGAAAACGTTTAGCACATGAAGGGTGAAGCTCGCACTTGAGTCCTTAAGATCACATATTTAGCTATATATTTTAATCACAATTTCTCCTCTTATCAAAAATGTTAAATCTCTTGATATTTTGGATATCAATTGATTCAAATATGTTTGAAAACTGTTTGGGGAGAGAAATGTTCTGATTATTAACAAGCCTTATTCGGAACATTTTAATGCTTCCCCTCAATTTAAGAGGGTATTATAGATAGTGTTAATACGTTAATTTGAATTTTTTTTAATTTATTGAAAGATTTTAGAAAATTCATACTCAAACACTATGTATACTTGCCTATTTTATAAGTCTAAGCTACATAGTCACATTATTCACAAGATAAGATTTGAGATTGGACCTGACGATCATTCGGTACGTGTCATCAGTCTGTAGTCCATCTTGAGTTCCCGAGCACCCACCAATCTTTCCAGATTCTTTATGATCCGTCTTTCTCGCATCTGCTTGTCAATAAGTTTAACCATAAGCTCCGACCTCATTTTATCTATAGCTGTCCACTTTCTCCTAGACATCTCCTTATTGTATCCTAGACGAAAATCGAGTATTCTGTGATGAAGCTCATCGCGAACAGTCTTGAGTGTCCCGTTCGAGAACTTGTACAACTCATCAGCCCGCATTACTCTTTTCTGTTTGTTTAAGTATTTATAGATTACCCCTGGTGGTTTGTATGATGGAGTGTAGAGTTCTTTGAATTCGATTCCAGGAAAGGTCTTCTGAGGTTTGGTGATATTAAGCTTCTTTTGGTAACTCTCTACACCAAGCTGAAGATCCTTGACTCGATGTTTGATGATAAGACTTCTTGTGAACATACGAAGGGCCACAATCAAGTCAACAATGTCACTGCCGTCGAGTTAGAATAACTTGTGTTGAACCACAAGAAGAAGCATGTCTTCAATGTCATTCAGGTGTAGATCAAGGAAGTCGTCTTCTTTAAACTTGTATACCTGGCGATCAACTCTTCTCATTGCAATCTCTTCCAAGTGACCATAACCATGTAGTTTCTTGACACTCACACTGACCACGCTTAGAATCTTCTAGGTAGAGTAGACATTATGCTTGGAAAATTTGTTCATCTGAGATCTATACCAAAGTTGACGCTTTTCACCCCAATGCTTGATCCTCTTTTCAGCATCTTTGTTATACCCAACTTTGGTAGCATTCCAGAGCATAGGGACCATGTCTTCAATTCCCACAATCTCATACCGAACTGCTTTGGTCTTCGTGATAGACGTAGTTTAATTCTTTTCAGGATCTGATGATTTCAGAAATTCTAAATCATTGTTGAAGAAGTATTCAACAACAACGGTTAGACGGTCTGGATGACCTTTTAAGGGAAGAGGCTTGGTCAAGTCAAAGGGGCAACGATCTCCTTCTGGATTGTTCCAATCAAGTTTTTCTATCAATGCTTTGAAGCACTCTTCCATATTATACTCAAGTTCAATGCTGCTTATGCATGTGCCTTTCAACAGCTCATAGACAGGTCCTACTAAGTGTGCTTGAGTAAGATTGCCTATCTTTAGTCGATTTATGGCATACTTGGAGAAATCAATAGGGGTGGCCATTAGTTCATTGGATAAGAGCGGATCCTTTGCACCAGACACCATTTGGTTGAACTAAGGCTGTTCAGGTTGATAAAGTACAACTTGACGCTTGTTCCATTCCAAATCAGGAGTAGGAGGCCTTGGAGGTTGTTTGAACCAATCTTGCTTTGGAGCTTTGTCCTTAGTTTGAGTTGAGTCATCAGGTGGTTGATCAACATCATTAGTCACATTATCAGTGGTTTGTTCAATGTCATCAGAGGCCATCTCAAAAACTGGTTCTTCAACTAGTTCCTCTACAGTTACAGATTTACTAGATTTAGAAGTTTTGGCAGGAGATTTACCATTGGATGATTCTTTAGAGGTAGATGATTTCTTTGATGGATTAGACTCTTTGGTTCTACTTCTCTTGGTCTTCTTACCCTGGTTTGGTCCAGCTGAAGGGTCTTCTCTATCACGATCTCTTTTTCTCAAAACTTTTTCTGTATGATATCTTTTTCTTAGAACTTTCTTTGGATCTGCTTGACCACGTGCAACATCATCATCAAGAATTATTGAATTCAACAATGCATCATATAAGACTTAGTGCTTGTCATGAGTCAGATAAGAGTGGCTTTTTTCTATCTTGTCAAAGAGAATCATCTTTAGTTTGTATTCAGATAACGACTTTGCTGCTTTGAGAGAAGATTGAGCTTGAGAGGAAGATTGAGCTAATGGGAATGGAGTATTTTCAAGTGCATTCTTTATAGTGCTTTGAATCATCGATGTAGCGAAGTCAGATACTTCCTTGGGTAGAAACTTTGACAATTGATTCTTGACCTCGTTAATAATAATTGCTTGCACAGACTCTTCAATCATCTCCTTGTAGTCAACTTGCTGAGGATACTTTTGTATCAGTTCTTCCGTATGTTTCTGAAGCACCTTTTGAAGTGCATCTCCCAGACTGGATCCAAGATATGCATTAACAGCTAACGGTATTTCAGATCTAAGTGAAGCACAGAGTGTTGTAGTATTGTCAACCTCTTTTAGCTCTTGAACATCTTTCTCTAGGACAGATACACTTTGAATAATCGCAGGGAGTGGATCTGGAATTGTTGTAACAAGTGGAGCTTCGGTGGTGATTGGTGGTGAAGGGATCGGTGTTGTTGTTTGTACTTGTACATGTGATACAATGGAGATAGAGGGAGGAGGTAGAATAGTTGTTGCAGTTGCTACTGAAGGAGTTTCAGGTATAGGTGTGAGGACTGAGGGCTCAAAAATCAAAAAAACCAGTACAGTAAGTACGAATGGAGACTGGATATGTGGTATCTCTTGTTGAATTTAAACATCCAATAAAGAGTTGATCTCAACATCTGTAGTATCATTAACAGTACCAATTAAAGAAGTGTTAGAAGAAAGGTTAAGAAATTGGTTACCAAACTCTAAAGATACAGATAAGCTTGGGCTTGTTGGGGGAAGTTCAGCTGTCTTGTTATTATCCTTTGCTTCTTCTGTCTTTTCAGCATCTGCCTTTGCCGCATCAGTTATTTCTTCATCACAGTTCCTCGTGTCAGCATCTTTAACTTTTTTCATCTCTTCATCCGCATCGTCATTCACTTGTTCACCAGCATGTAATAACTCATCATCAGTTTCTTCATCATCGTCTTGTACATTTTCTTCACTATGCACAAATTCATCATTGGTTTCTTCATCGTCTATCTTTTCAAGATCGATACTTTTATCATCATCATGGACGGAACTTCATTGAGACCAAGGGGGGTTGTGGCCCCCTAAAAAAGTTTCCTCTAAAGTACCATTTACTATATAATGTTAGTCATTAGCTATGCAAAATATTAAGGTTTTATAGTTTTTCCCCCCTAAAATATGTATTTCATATTTTGGCCCCTCTGAAAAATATGTTCAAGTTCCGTCCCTGAAGGTGATGATGATGAAAATATTGAATGGGTGAACACTAATGAAGAGGAAGAGAAGAATGACGACGATGATGATCAGGGTCGGAACTTGAACATATTTTTCAGAGGGGCCAAAATATGAAATACATATTTTAGGGGGGCAAAACTATAAAACCTTAATATTTTGCACAACTAATGACTAACATTATATAGTAAATGGTACTTTAGAGGAAACTTTTTTTAGGGGGCCACAACCCCCCTTGGTCTCAATGAAGTTCCGTCCATGATCACCTTCTTCAGAGTATTTACTTTTTTAATCTGATCCCCAATCAAGTATAACATCATATTTAGCTTCAGAAGTAACTTTTTCCTCATCGAGAACCCCTGTTTCAGTACTAGTTCCTTCACTTAAGGTTGTAGGAGTGAATATTGACTCATCAGGAACCCCTGGTTTAGTACCAGTTCTTTTACTTGAGCCTTTAGCATGCGACTGACTTTTGATTAACTTTTTGCTGGCTTTGAGTGCTTCCATTGTGTCAGTAGCAAGTTGTTCTTCAGAAGTTAAAGTTTGAATACCCTTTAGCTTCTACAACGGATCATTATACATCTTCTTTGATACACTGGAAGTATCTCTGAAGGAAATGCCCGATGGTCTTCTTCTAGCAGGCTCTGGGTCAGTTTCAGTCATAATCCTTTCATGATGAGCATGACTGCCTTGCTGCTTTCCTATATTCTGCACTTCAAGATTAAGTCTAATTAGAATTTACTAACTCCAAAGCAACGTCTGGTTTAGGAATGATGTTAGAGATTGAGAATTTCTTCTTAATCACTCTTCTACTACCTGTTCATTTTCTGGCAGGTTCAGAGTTAAATTCTTCAGACACATCAACGTCTGCCTCAGAAGTATCAACAATCTTCTTCCCTTGTGACCCTTTACCTATGCTATTTTTAGGAGGAATTAAGCTAGTGGAATATTTTATGAACATCTGATAAGACTCTGATTGCTTTATCCCCTCAGTCAGCATAGTTTTAAGAATAGGAAGTCTATATTCCTGAAAGTCTTTACCAATTCTGATAAATTTCAATCTGCTTACAACACCATCATCTTTAATTGTGTAGGTGTGTAAATACTATAGCTTGGTGAGGGATTGGTGTTTAGAGAGGAAGTAGATAGATAATGAAATTTGATAAACATTCGAGTAACCATGTTTTTCACGTCGCCTTTTCCTCAGCCGACCTGTGGTCGATTTGGAATGCCAAGTCTTCCTAAATCAATTCAGGGTAGTCAACATTCTCCTTGTAGAACATTTCCCATAGGATGTCAATCCTTGATTTCCTCAGCCTATCATTGCTTGCAGTTTTCCAAAAAGACACTTATTGATAATTGCAGTCAGAGTTCTCCATGATTGATGCATGTGGTTCACATACAAGCTGGGATGCTGGTATAGTGGACCTTTGTAACCAAGATCAATGAGGAAGGTAAGAGTAGTCTCATCATCTGGAACTTCAGTAAAGTCTACTCTTTAAACTCTTAGACATATGTCAAGAATCTTCTGAAATACTTCAGCATCTACCAAGCACTTCTTGTTTGCTAGAAGAAACTCATAAGAGTTTGTGCCTGAGACCTTCTTAATAGTGTACCAAAACTGCTGCATAAAGATTTCAGGGACTTCATTAGAGACGGTGAATGCCTTGTAGCAGGTAGAGTTCTTGATAACATCGATGATAACTTGGAAAGTTTCTTCCTTCAGTGGCACAGTAGTCTCCAGTCTTACATTGGTGGTGTTGATCTTGACTCTTTCCTTAGTGGGAACCCACTTTTCATCACGGGCACTAACTTGATGAATTTCTTTTTTATTCATGATTCTGCTTAAGAATTAACCAATACAGTTTTATATATACAACATATATATTTTACTGATTTGGTTGTTTATCCTTAATGATTTGATTGATTTTAGAAAAGGACTATGTATTTGACTTATCAAGTTGACTAAGATTAGGTTTCATGCAATTATGTATGTATTTGACTTATCAAGTTGACTAAGATTAGGTTTCATGCAATTATGTATGTATTAACACACTATTTTGAATTAAGTCAACTAAGTTCAATGGTCAAAGTCAACTGACTTAGTCAACTTGATAAGTCAAATACAACCTAGGACAAACATTCAATCAGAGTTCTATTAACATAAAGACAATCATGACATAACACACAAAATTTTGAAAAATTTAGCAGAGTTTCTTTTTATAAACATGTCATATTTCGCATGAAATGTTACACCTGTCATATTGTTAAAGATCTAAAACACCTTTTTGGGGGGTCTTGGTTGATCAAAATACACAAGATGAATCATTATTAGTTTTAGTGAGAGAAAGTAGAGAGAGGGTGAGATACAAAAAGGAAAGGTTAGATTAGAAGAGAAAAGAGAAAAATACAAGTGAACATCTACCACCCCTCATAGAGAGCCATGAGGGTATTTATACTAAAAGAAAAAGCAAACTATTCCTAGTTTACATAAATGAACCCTACGTGACACGTAGTGTCCAAGACTAGTCCAATTCACGTGTAAGACGCCAGCTTCACTAAA
>BQNB010122403.1:0-20292 GCA_026074375.1 Tanacetum coccineum
GGTAATTTAGAAATTCCTTTGAATGTTAGAGATTTTGAGGACACTCTTGAGGATGCTTTCAAAAGTCAACAAAAAATGACTATAAAAAATGAATGATCCAATTGTTGTTGCAAACAAACAAAATAGTTAGACACATATGAACAAAGAATTAGACAAGATAAAAGGTTGTTTTGAAAAACTGTCTTTGCTAATACAAAAGAATTGTAAAAGAGCAAGCATTTTTTACACATCACCGGCAGAGATACAAATCAATGATTTTTGTCAATATCAAGTTAAACCATTTCTTAACGAGTTGAAGGTTTATCTTGAATTCTTTCGTAATCTATTTCAAAGGGATATAAAAGAAATGAAAGATGTTTTTAAGTCGACAGAAAGTGAGCTTGATGAACTAGAGAAGCAAAATGATTTGTTGAAAGATCAACTTTTAAAAGCATCTCTCAAACATGATGTTGAACTGTGTGTGTTGTTAAATCATGAATGCGTAGATAAAATCTTAAGTGATGAACTTGATCATGTCAAAAAGAAATCTTTTGAGATTCAAGAGGGTTTGCAGTCTAGAATAAAAAATCTTGAAAAAGATGTTCAAAGATGTCAAAAGCAAAGTGTTGATTTTGAATTAAAGTTACAACATGCAAAAGAAAAACATAAATAGGAGTCAACTTTAAACAATAAAAACATAAATCCTCTTGATTACTCTTAGATTTCAAAGATAGAGAAACTTAAGAATGAGAACGTGTCTTTGAATTTAACAATGCAATCTTTGATGAAAGAACGAGACAATGTAAAAATAGAATATCAAAAGCTTTTCGATTCAATCAAAAAGACATGATCTCAATCTCAAAAAGAATTGGATAAATTAATTGCTCATGTCACTGAGAAAACATATGCATATGGTGCTATTTGTGCTGAGAATCAGAATCTTTTAAGTACCATATCTGAGTTAAAAACTAGATTGGAAACTGTTGAAAAAGGTAAGTCTGTAAATACTAAGTTTGACATGACAAATGTTTTTTAAAATCTTCTTTGTGTCACACCGCTAAACAAACAAGTCTTTCAAAAGAAAACGGTTATTTCAAAGACAAAAGAAAAACATGTAGTGTCAAAACCAGTCACTTTACAGACTTCACCTGACAAACAAAGAGGGGCAAATTCAAACAAAAATGTCATAGTACCAGGAATGTACAGAGTTGCCACAACACAAGAATCACAAACAAACAAAACTAAGAATGATTTATCTTCTACAGGAATGAATGATGCATCTAGTGTTAGAAGACCAATGAATAGAGATTCTGTGAGTCCCAAACTGAATAGATCTCTGCAGCCTATTAAAGATGATAGCCAAGATGTATAAATACAGTTTGACTATGTAGAAACATTAACTATGAATACTATGTGTTAATGCGGAATCTTAACACAAGTACTAAGAAGAACAATGAAAAACTAAATAATAATTTCTATTAATCTGCTTTTAGTGATTACAGATTACTAACTATGAGATATGATTTTATATGAGATATATTGAGCTCGTGTCTCTAACTATGCCAAGAGGGATCCTTTTATAGACCAAGCATAAACCCTAACTGGCTTACAAAACGCGTACATATCTTTTCCTAAAATATCTCATACATATCTCTTAAACGGTACTAACTAATTTCTACTATCGGTACTAACTAACTGATCAGTACTTAACATTTTGTACTGTCAGTACTAACTATAACTATCAGTACTAACTATTAATACTGTCGGTACTAAGTTAGGAAAACGTAATTCCCAACATAGGCTTTTAAGTACATGGGTCATTTTGATGGGTTTTTGGATTTGCTTAAAAACCACAATTTAGTAGTTGTTAAAGTCGCCTGCAAACTGCAGTTTTAAAGGATTTTTTGGATATGCTTCATGAAGTTTTAAGGGGTGTTTGGGGCTGCTGCAAAACTGCAGTTTCGAACACAGTTCTAAAGATACAAATCCAAAATATTCAAACTAATAATGTTGGCGTCAGATGTTCCTTTACTAGTAGCCGTTTGCTCTGGGATAGTTAACTCTTCATTTTAAAAACATGGTGAGTTAATTACCATATAGTTTTGGTAAAACTGTCTAACATCAAACGGAATTGATTTGTCTTTACAAATTCACGTTTGCTTAGTGGAATAGTCTCATGCTTCATTGCCATTAACATGGTGCATTGATAAAACCATATCAGTTTTTAGCAAACTATCTGCTTAACAAGATTTGATTAGTCTTTACCAAGAACTGTTTGATCTTGGACTAGCCAACTCTTCACCAATAAAGCAAGGTGATTTGAAAACCCTACAATTTTAGGTAAATTGTCAACCATAAACGGATTTGAGAAGTCTTTACCACAAGCCGTTTGCTTATAGACTAGTCAGTTCTCTCTTGCTGTTAAGCATGGTGGAACTGATGACCATTTGTTGTATAGGTGGTTAGCCAACACCAACCATTCTCAATTCACATAACTCATTCTTCATCTATTGTTGCTTAATAAAGCTTATCAATCAAGTAGCAACATACTTTTCTCTTTTAACTTCCACATACAATGATCCAAGACCTTTACAACAATAATTTTTTTGATAGAAGGATACTTCTTTCAACACTATGAATAATACTATTCCATCCTCAAACTCCATATGCTAGACCCCCCTTCCCTTTCCCCACCAACATGATTCATACAACATCCATGTTGACAATCTTTCCAATCTTTGTTGACCACCTTAGAAGTCACTTTGTTCTTCCCTTTGTGAGGATTCCATCTAATCTTCAGGTCACGCCTAAAGCATCAATTCAAATCCATCTAATGTTAAACTTCTGAGAAAACTGATTCCTTAACAAGTCATACAGATGAAATTAGATCTTGCCTATCAAAAGATTAAAAGTACTCATGAGATGATTGAAAAGCCCTAAAATTCCCATTGCTGCTTTATAGATAACATGATAACTCTCCATCTGGTTATGATACCTTATTTAATCTAGCAATAAACTGATTTTCTTCTCCATTATCTCACTATCTATGATAACTTTCAAATGTAACAATCTTCAAGGCCTTTTATGTTCTCATCACTGTTAATATCCTAAATTGTTTTCTTGCTTGTTCTTGCAATCATTTTGATATGACCTCCCATTTCTTTCTTAGAACATTCTTCTTATTCTTTATCTTCCCTCTTGACCATTTCATTTTAGAGGAACTCAATTCCTTTTTTCATTCATATTTTTGTCAGTCTTTCATCTTTCAGTAGACCCGTAGAAATGAAAATCTTCAACTTTGAATTATGTCCTTGTAATTCTTTTCATAACAAGCTTGTATTTCCTCAAAAACTCTTGTTTTTCAATCAGAATGCTTGAATTTCCTACATGCTTCAAGGTAGGGTCTCATTTGATTTCTCAGTTGATTCTTTGTAGGTGGTCTGTTCCTGATAGCTTCTGATCTTTGTTGAGCAAGGAATTTTCTTTGAGCAGCAATTATGTCATGAAGGAATTTTGCTCTTTCTTCTATTGTAAATTGCTCTCTTTCTTATTCTTGAAGCTTCTCAGCAAGAAGTCTATCAGCCTCAATTCTTGCCTTTATGTCATCATAATTTCTTATGAGAGCATCATTTGTAGCTTCTTCTTCAGCTAATTTGTTTCTTTCTTCTTCATCTTCCCACTCTTCTTGTACCTTCCTAGCCATTTCTTCATCACTGTCAAGCTGTTTAAACTTCTTCTCAGCTTTAGGAATACCATCAGATTCATCTTCCTCTTCTATTTTCTTCTTCCCTTTGTCTTTTGGATCAATCTTTGGAAGAGGCTTTAATGTCAAAAGTGATCTTGTTGAAGTAGGCCTAGGTCTTTTAGTTTCTTCAATATCCTTAAAATTCTTCCACCTTTATCCTTCTTCTTCTTTGAAACTGCTAGGCTTGACTCATGTTTGAGAAGGAACTTGTGCTATTGTTTCATCATCTTAAATATTGTACGAAGTAGGTGGTTGGTTAGTTTGGGTTGCCCTTTCTTCTTCAGTATGCTCATCAGTACCTTTACTTTGCTCATCAGTACCTTCATTTTGATCATCAGTACTATCTTTCTGCCTGTCGGTACTAACTTTGGATCCGTCAGTACTAACTATTGGTCTGTCAGTACTAACTTTCTCCTTGTCAGTACTAACTTTTTGTTGAGCAGTACTAAGTACATCTTCAGTACTAAGTACATCTTTAGCATTCTCCTTCTCTTCATCCACTACATCTCTTGTCCTCCCCTTATCTTGAGCATCCTCAGTTTCCATATAATCCAATAAATCTTCAGGAATCTCATCAAATAGTGGATCTTTATGGACTGTAGGCTTACCTTTGGAAAACTTCCTCCCTTGTTTGGATACAGACTCTCTGTGCACCCATTGTTTCTTTGAGGATCTCTTTCTTGCTAATCTTTGCTTCAAGGAGACACTCTTCATCCATGCTCTGTGGTGTTTGACTACAGGTTTAGCTTGCTTCTTGAGCTTTTTGATCTGTGTCTTTAAGTGTTGTATTTCCTTGGCTTGATCTGAAACCTGTGTACATAAAGAGATACAAAGATCATAGATACTTTGGAGTGTCATTTCACCCTCATTCCCTGAAAGGGATTTATCACTGGATGAAAGACCTCCAAGATTCCCACCAGAACTTTCTGGAATAGAATCAGGAATGATAGTAGAAGGTGAAGGTCTAGGGGATGGGTCAGTCTGTGGCTCAAAAGGTGCTTCACTAGAGTGAGGAGGAGATGGGTCAGTCTGTGACACAAGAGGTACTTCACTAGTTTGAGTAGGAGAGGGTGTAGGTTGTGCTTCAGATGGTCTTTCTGAAGGGGTACCCTTATCCTCAGTTGTTGTACCAACATGGAAGCAAACAAAGGTGTGACATTGCCTGAAAAATGTTTACCTTTTTTAACCATGAAAGAAAAAAAAAGGGGGGAGGGGGGGGAACTTTTACCTTTGTCCAAAGCATTTACAGGAAAATGATCTAAAGGTACATGTACATTGGCTAGATGTTTATCTAAAAAGATGGAAACAAAACGTGGGTACATGACAAACTTCTTCTTTGCATCTAAATGTCTAAGCATACCATCAAAAATTAATTTAGAAAAATTATACTTCTGATTAGATGTTAAGCAAATGACAGCAGTGGCAATATTAGTAGGAATTTGATCCTAAGAGGTGCTTTTTGAACTAAAACAAAGCTTTGTTAAATGTTAACACTGTTAAATCCCCCTCATACCCCATAAGCTGTATAGCATCAAAGATAGCCTGATTAGGTAGTGAGTCTATCCCATTAGCATCATCAAAAAGAAGATCACTTCTTATTGATGCCTTAGAGATAGACACAGGCTTGCCAGCTACTTTGGCAATAATGTGCCTAACATTGTTGATTATTTTGGACTTAGCAGACGTCCAAAACTGTTCAACAAATGTAGTAGAAACAACTGGACTTACAGTGAGAGCATGATGAATGGAACTGCGCGTAAGAAAATCAATGATTCACAGAAAATCGGCATTCCTTCAGTTCTTCTCTAGATATGGACCATATATGCTTAGGACATGATTCAGAACAACCATTGTATTTGAAAGAGTGATCGTCGTTGAGAGAGATATTAGGGCTTGTATAAACGAAAGTATTTGAGAGTGATTACGTAAGGTAACTGTGCAATTGAGATGGGTTTATATAGGTTTAGGAAACCTAATTTCAAGGAAACCGTTTCAATTTACACTTTGTACCCTTGGTGGTATTTTTCTTCAACGTCTTTATAGCGGTACAAACTTTGCCAGCTGGTACTAACTCTTACACTGTCTCAGAACGTCTGTTACAACCAAAGAATGAACAATGTAGGTAACAGGAGTGCTTCAGTACCATCAAAAACTCTTCTCAATGACTTCTTAAATCCTATCAAACCTCTTGAAATGCATCACCTATGGTTAACATGTTTCTTCATACTTAATACTGCAATACAAACTATACAACACATCATATTGCCTCCTTTTAACCAATGCAGCTTATGGATTTATCATCCTAATAGAAATAACCAAGAACTGGAACCTGCTAACATCAAATGCATTGGTTAGTAGATCAACTACATTGTCATCAGTGTGGATTTTAAGCACCTGGATTAAGTTTTTCTATTAAGCGTCTCTTATTGAAGTGGTTGCCCTTATAGAATATGCTTTGTTTTGGAATGATATATGGATTCTTTACAATGCAGATGGTGCTTTCATTATCAATGTAGATCTTTGTGTTCATGATATTAACCCCATAGTCTAACATTTGATTTTGAATTAACAAAACTTGCCCATAATAGCTTGCAGCAGCAACATATTCTGCCTTTGTAGTAGAAGTAGCCACAATGGTTTGCTTTTTGCATTGCCAAGAATAAGTTTCGGCCAAGAATTGAAACCTCTTGTTGTGGATTTCTGTCAAGATTTGTCTCCAGCATACTACAATCTGAGTAGGATTCTCAGGTCAATATGAGGGACACTCTTAGGCTACCAAAGGCCCAGTATTGGGTTTGCCCTTAGTACTAAAACTTCTCTTGACACACTTAGATGAGTAGGACTTTGGAGTGGATTGAAACCTAGAACAGGCATAGACTGCAAACATTATATCAGGCCTAGAACAGTCAAGAACATTAAAGAAAAACATCCATAAGACACTATAAAGATGACATCCAACATTCACTGCTTCCGCATCCTTGACTAAATGGCTTCGAGTTTAATAGGTGTACTCAGCAGTCTTACATAGCCAAGATCAAAACTCCCCCCTCTTTAGGATTTTTGCAACATATTTATCCTTGACTTATATATGTATACCCATCTGCTTTTTCGTTTGACTTGTAATCCAGAAAGAAAGTGAGCTTCCCATTGAACTATCTAAAATTACTCTTCTAATGCCTCAAATTCATCCACCAAGATTTCTTTGTAGACCCAAAGATGATATCATCCACATAAACTTGAACTAGTATGATATTAAGTTTGTCCTTCTTTATGAAGAGAGTTTTGTCAATGGTTCCTCTTATGTATCTATTCTTCAACAAGAAAGTAGATAAAGTAGCATACCAGGCTCTGGGAGTTTGGTGTAACCCATAGAGAGCTTTTACCACTTTGTAGACCTTCTGAGGATATTTAGAATCTAGAAAACCTGGTGGTTAAGAGACATATACCTCCTCATCAATTTTTCCATAAAGGAAGGCACTTTTCATATCCATTTGATAGACTATGAAGCCTATGTAAGAGGCAAAGGCTAAAAAGATCCTAATGGCTTCAATCCTTGCCACAGGAGCAAAAACCTCATCATAATCTATCCCTTCCTCTTGCCTATGTCCCTAAGCAACTAACCTTGCTTTATTTCTGAAAACATCTCTCTATCATCCTTCTTAATTTGATAAAACCACTTTGTGCCTCAATAGCTTCTCCCAAAGGCAAATCTACAAGTATCCAAACTTTCATATCTTGAACTGCAGCAATTCTTCTTGCATAGCATCAACCCAACTTTCATTTCAAAGTTGCTTGAAAATCTTCTGGGTTCATTTTGAGACAGGGAAACAAGCAAATAAAAACAATGCTGGAAGTCCTTATGATTATTTCTCCTTTGCTTTTGAACATAGCTAACAAAAGCATGTGCTCCAGAACTTTTATTACTTTGCTTCTTGTTGAACTGCTAAGGTGGATATCTCGAATAAGCTAGCTGAAGGATAGATTAAATTATCCTTGATTTTATTTCCCCCCCAAGGGAATAGGACTAACATTCACAACAGTTTCCAAGTTTGTGAAGTCATCCACTGCACCCTCATCATCATAAGATGAATTAGTAAAAATACCATCAGTAAAATTTTGATAAATGTCCTCAAGTGGAGGTATTTCTGAATCATCTTGTTCAGGATTGGTTGGATCAGAGAGAGATAGTCCATTATGAGGACTGGCAGTACTAACTGATGTACTAACAGTATTAACTAGGTTAGTACTGCTAGCTTTAGCTGGTGTGCTAACATTACTAAAAATGTTAGTACTGCTAGCCTTAGCAGCTCCTGCTTGTATAATCAAATTCTTAGTTTCTTGTGCAAACTCCTTCTTGAGAGCTTCAACTGTCTTATTAGCATCCTTTTCTTGCCTCTTAAGTCTTTCAAGTTCATCCAAAAAGACTTGTTCTTCCTCTCTTGGACCTTCTCTCTTTGCATCTGTCTTTAAATCAGGAGTGATTGTTGAAGAATAAGAAGACCATATTGGCAGTACAAAGCAGTCTTGAGCAGATTCATCCTCTTTTTCAGAATCCCCTGCATCAATAATGTCTTCTGTACCTGCATTGTGATTAGCTTCTTGTGGACCTGCATGTTTGTTAGCTTGATTCTTTACTATCGTCTAATAGGTTCATGTATGAATGCATAGCATGTAGCGCTCAGAGTAAATGGGTGCATCATTCAAAGATTACGCGGCACCCCCTCTTCGCCTACATATAAAGCCATCCTGCTTGGTACAATCCATGTGTCTCGCCTCGCTAAGAGATCTCTCCATGTTCGTCCCCAATGTATGACCTGGTCTCGCTGGCGCGTAGATGGCAATGATATGTAGTCAAGACATCTACCCTACCTCACCTCACTTTGTCTCTTCACTCTATCCATCTCACCCTACTACACGATATATAAGCCAAAGATAACGCTACTACCCTTCCCCCTCCCCCCCCCCCGCCCCCCTTTGTAGCATGTATAGAGATAAATAACCAGAAACTATACACATCTACCCCTATCATCTCAATGAAACTTTCTGTCTCTGTGCCCCAACCCCGCCCCCTCACCAACATTGCCTCTATCTACGCGTGAGCCCCTGTGTACAATGCGTCCAATACCTCCTACCCACTCGCCATCGACCGGTCAGTCATCCCGGCCTCACCAAGATTTTTCTCTCCCTCAAAAGTCTCTTAGCTATATGATGAGCCGTCCCCCCTTATAATTGTTAGAGATGAGCCGCCCATAATCACTCCACATCCTAGAAGTTACACCACTCTCCAACGGATGTACACTACCTGATTCATCCAAGTATCACCCCGCGCCCCCACCAACTTGCGATCTCCATACACAATAGAGAGTCCCCAGTCAATCAATACTCCCTCTCGCAATACTTATCTCACCCCCCCAGCACACCCCCCGCCCCCCATCCGCTCACCCCTACTACCTTCGCACCTTCAACCTCCTCAAAAACTGTATACCGGGCCACCTACCAAAACATGCGACCACCATAACACCCCTCACCTGAGACATAAGATAATACATGGTCACACTCCCCAACCTCGCAGCTACAGCCGCAATATGGGAATCCACCACGCGCTAACTTTCTCCACCCTACTCCATTCCGACAAGGACACTCACTACTATAGTCGATGAGCGCTATCGCCAGACAAGGAGTACTTACCGGCAAGTATCCGACACGCACTCTCACCCACCCCTTAGCCCTCCCCACCGCTCCTACCAGCCAACCCCACCCCAAAGCACTATCGACCAGCATATCCACCATCCATTGTTCTTGAATTCTGTACCATTATCCACATCTAATATTTTAACTTTTTGATATTTAATTGGTTCTCAATTTATTCTTATAACAGTTCTTAAGGATTCGACTAGTTTCATCCTTAGTTCTTAAGAAAAACACCCCAACTAAACCTGATTAAAATCATCAGTGATAAACTAGGCAATAGTCTTATGGTGTTTAGATCCTTACAGATTTTTTGGGTGGTTTAGGTGCCAAAAAATCCATATGAAGGAAGTTGTAAGGATTAAGTGGCTAATAGAGCTTAATGATTTGGCTTCAGGAGGCCTTGTGTTGCTTTCCTTTCTGAACAAGCAACACAATTGTGGTCATTTGAAAAAATATTTGGAATGGTTAACCTCATACAAGGTTTTCCCTTTACAAGTTTGTTTAAGTTTTTTGAAGTTAACATGACCAAACCTACTATGGACATGTGTTTGATTTCAGCAATTGTGCCTTTGCAATTAAAACAAGCTAATCCTCATGAAGGAACCAATGTCTCTAAATTGAAACTGTACATATTATTTTGTTTGGGGAGTTTAAGTATATACTTGAATTTTCATCATGGTAACTTAAATTCAGGGACAAAAACAAGACATCAGGAGTCAGTTAGTGCAACACGATCCTTGTTCTTTTTGTCACACATTTGGGACACAGGAAGAAAAGACGAGATTGAAATGCTAAAGTTCTTTCACAAGCCACATCCTCAAATCTAACCTTTCCAATTTTATTTTACCTGTACCAGGTGATGTAACCTTTACTACCTCCAAAAACGGCCAATAGGGCCCACCATTAAAGTCTTTCTTAAAAATTCATAGCAAGGTAGGCTTGTTTTTCCAGTCATTGTGCCTGTGGTGGAACATACACTTATCAATGATTCTTTATTCTTTAAAGCTCTATGTTGGATAATACTGCACATCAAATGAAGAGCATTAGATTCTTTTAAGAGATTAGATTCTCTTAGGGACCCAAGCTTGTTTGGGCTCGAGTCTGCCTAGTGGATCTTTGAAAGTGTAACAATTTCTAAGATTGGATCCACCATTGTATTTGGAGATATTGTGTCAGTTGTATCTTTGTGGTCTCTAATTACAACCTGCTGAGGGCTTAACAGCAGTTTCCCTTTTCCTCCCAACAATACTAACTGCATTTATCTTAGCAGTATTAACTTTTTGTTTTGAAAAATTTGTGCTAAGCACTGTTGTCTTTTTGAAAGGCCTTGAAGATGGTGAATGAGTTTTTTGAAAAACATTTGCTGGTCTAACTCCATTCACAATGGGCTTAACTGTATTAACTTTCATAGCAGTACTAGTTAGTACTGCCTGTCTGTTAAAACTATGCCTAGCAGTACTAACATTTTTAGTACCGCTAGCTCTAGCAGTATTAACTAGAATTTTGCCAGTTCTAGTTAGTACTGCTGTAGGAACAAATTGGTTTTTTTTATTTTCTCTATGCACACTGTTCCAAATTTGCCTTATCTCCCTTTAACCAGAGTTCCTATTCAACCCATTGTTTAACTCAGCCTTTTTAGCCATCCTCTTCTCATGGAAATCACAATCTCTAATTTGATGATTAAGACTTCCATATACAAAACATGCTCTTGCAGTAAACCCATATCCCAACTCTTTCTTGTTAACTTTAGGTTTTTGACTATGTGTGAACTGACTCTTAACAGTTTCCCTAGGAGTTTTTATTTGCTGGTTAGCAAAACTAGGTGTTGCATGTTCTTTTGTTGGTATAGACACATACTCATATTCACTATCTGATTCATACTCCTCAATGATAGGAGCATCAGACCAGACCTTAGGTTGACATTCTACATTAGATTTATTGACAACTGGTTCAGACACTAATTCAGAGGGTTCTGTACTAATGTTAGATTCACAGGTATCAAATTCACTTGTTTGGGTTTCAGATTCACTAGGTTGAGTCTATTTTGGACCATATGTAAATTGTGAGTAATCTACTTCAATATCAAGTCCATAGGGCATAAATTCCCTTCTGGTTGGGTACACACAGTGCATTCCAAACCTGCTGAAACAGAACCTATCAAACAAAGGTTGTTTTCCTAACTCACTCTCTTTGATTACATCAAAAACACTTTGTAAAACTTCATCTTCATAGCTCAATACATCATAATCTGTGATTCCATTACCCAGCCCAAACATATCATTTAAACAAACTCCATTTGGGTATATAAGCAGTTTACTAAAGATTTCTAGAAAGATATATGCCATTTTTCTACTTTACCTTTAAATCTTCTTTTTCTATTTTGAGCTTCTGCTAGCAATCTTATTGTATCTTAAAAATCTGTTTTATCATCTAAATCTATCTTCCGTAAATATTAAATCTTTTGTTCTAAGACCCAAGTTTACCCTTGTTGATGAGCAACAACTATGCTTCAACTTTCTTAAACCTAGAGAAAATGCCTTTATTCTATCTTACATCACAAGTGTTCTCATCTCTGACATCAGAACAGTTTTTTTAAGGTTACATAAGACTCTTTACACATATTGAATTAGGAAGTTACCGTCGTGTCTGATTCTAGCTGTTGGCAAAGCCATCAAAAGCATAATCTTCATCTTCTTCAGAATGACTGGTCCCAATCTACACTTCTCCCATCAATGGTCACCTGCTTTAGAGTCCTCCTCCTTTCCAGTTCTACTCCCATCCTTATTTCTAGAGTTCCAAGCATCCCTCCTCCTATTATATTGATTTCCCTTGATTCTGCACTCTCTAGCAAAATGCCATGTCTTATGGCAATTATAGCATTCCACTTTGGTTTTATCAAAGCCAACTGGTTCTTTTGCATCAAACTGTAGCTTTCTACCAGTCTTTTTGTAAAACTTTTTTATTCTCATTATAATCCACATGGCCACTTGCCACTTCAAGTTCCATTTCTTCCAAGTCATATTCATCAAGCTGTTCTAAGTCCTCATGATCCAGTTGAGGACAACTTGATTGATTAGCAAGCAAGGAGTATGATGATGTTTGTTCATACTACGGGTTTTGACCAGAAGTATTAGAAACACTATAAGCGGTACTAACATCATTAGTACTGCTGGTGTTCTCAGAGACAAATGCTACATTTTGCGAGCTAGAAGATGGTGCAGTAGAGCCTTTTACATCATTCTCAAATACTCTTAGATTATTGTACAAATCATCAAAACTGAGACTGTCTCACGTCCTGGTTTATCCTCATAATTAAGGAAACTTGTGACCAAGGCAAAGTGTAGAGATCTGTAGGAAAATTTCTGATTTGCATCCTCAGTGGATACACCTACTCCATGAATCTCTAATTGACTAGAAGAACCTGGAACTTGTCCATAAACGCCATTGTGAAGCCTTTTGAGTTGGATACAGAGAATCTTCAAACTGTTGCTCAAGATATTACTTTCTGCATCTTTCTTGGATTCGTCCATTTCCCACAAAATCTAGATTTTGATGGCATCCCACATCTCTTTTTGCATCTGTCATCTTAAGAAATTGTAGCAAGATGATCTTCTGGTAGAGCCTAAGCAAAGTGTCCTTGCTTTTTCTCTCTCTTTCTCTGCTACAATCTCTTCTGCAGTTCTGAGGGGACAAAACCTTAATTAGTCCTTTGTGTATCTGTAGTGATTGATACAGGACCATTCCCATTTTGTATAACCTCCTAGATTGGATAGTCTGTATGAGCCAAATAATGTTCCATTTTCATGGCCCATATATCATATTCTCCCTTTTTGAGAATAGGCAGTTTGATGGTTGATACTATATGAGGAGTTTGTTGTGTTGGTGGTGGTGGAATTTCATCTTGTGATCCAGACATGTTTAGTTTTGTAGGATGAAGTATTTATAAATTGATGTTTGTTCTTCTTCTCAGCAGTTTCTCACGGCATCTAATACCCACTTGTGCGTCCCAAACTGAATAGATCCTCTTCAGCCTTTTAAGGATGATAGCCAAGATGTATAAATAAAGTTTGACTATGTAGAAACACAACCTATAATACATGTGTTTATGCGGAATCTTAACACAAGTAACTAAGAAGAACATGAAAACTAAATAAAAACTTTCTATTAATGCTGATTTTGTGATTACAGATTACTAACTATGAGATATGATTTTGTATGAGATATATTGAGCTCGTGTTTCTAACTATGCCAAGAGGGATCCTTTTATAGACCAAGGATAAACCCTAACAGGCTTACAAAACACGTAAAAGATAATACATATATTTTCCTAAAATATCTCATACATATCTCTTAAACGGTACTAACTAATTTATACTAACGGTACTAACTATCTGAGCAGTACTTAACACTTTGTACTGTCAGTACTAACTATAACTATCAGTACTAACTATTTATACTGTCGGTACTAAGTTAGGAAAACGTAATTCTTAACAGATTCACATGTCAAGAATAGTGTCTTAGCTAACTCTAAGAATTCAGCAAAGAAAGTAGCAGTTTGTGTTAGGAAAAATAAGCAAACAGATAATACATCTGCAAATGTTATCTCAAACAAAGAGAATGTAAATGATGTTAATGTAGCAAACGCTGCTAAAGCGAAAACTTTGGTATGTGTTTCTTATATGCAAAATGTGCTTATTCCATGTCATGATAAATGTCTTGCAAAATATAAATTGAATGTGCATTCGAATGTTCATAGAGCCTTATCCACTATGTCTAGAATACCAAAATCTTCAGACACTACTTATGTAGTTCTAAAGACTAGGTTTTCTGAGAAGTTGACACAATCTAAGTCTTTAGATACTACTTCTGTAGTCTCCAAACCTAAGATTGATGTAGGAAGTGCCTCAAAATCTAAAAATTAAGTGTCTCTAGTGGCTCTAAGACATAAGAAACACAATTTGAGAGATAAACCTTTAAGCATATACATGAAGAACAAAAATTGAACAAGTCAAATTTGGCAAAAGTGGTTTGAATCACAACCAAATGTTGTTTGGTCTCCTGTTAACACAACTCCGAATGTTCATAATAATCGTTCATCTAAGAAACCATCAGGTTCTGTTAAGAAATGGGTAGTCAAATTGCCCACTTGTCCATGTGTTGGTTCTTCTGAATATCAGTGAGTACCAGATTGTTCTGTGGATTGTGACAGGTTGTATCAAAGCAAATGACCGGTGATCTATCCATTGCTGCAAAATTTCATTGAAAATTCATGCCCACCGTTCACACGTTTGGTAATGATAATTTTGCAGCAATCACAGGCTAATGTCGATTATATACAGTGCAATATTACTATTTGTCATTATATTATGTTTGAAGGTCCTGGACATAATCTCTTTACATTGGGCAATTTTGGGTGATGGTGAATTTAGAAGTGGCTTTTTCGTCCATGACATGTTTACGTACAAAATCTGAAGAGATAATGTTTCTTACAGGAGGACTGAAATCGAATTTGTATACTATCTATCGATTCTGACAATGGCTGCTTCTTATCCTGTTTTGTCCGAATTCCAAATTCAACTTCGACAAAGGTCATGGTTTATGGCACTGTCACTTTCACATCTTAATTTTGGTACCATAAACAATCTTACCAAACTTGACTTGGTTGATGGTATTCCAAAGTTCAAATATGGAAAGGATCACCTTTGTTTTTCTTGTGAAAGAGGAAAAAGCAAGAAAGCTTCCCATCCACAACCAAAATTGTGTTCCAAGTGTCACTTAATCCAAATAGGAATGACTTCATATGGATTTATGCGTCCAAAGAGAGTATCAGTCGATCAATGAAAGAAATATTTCTTTGTGGTAGTGGATGATTATTCCTGATATACATTGTGTGTTACTTTCTTCATATCAAAAATGAAACTCCAGAGATTATAAAGAAATTCATTGCTCAAGGCTCACTGAATAATAAAAAGCCAAAGTTTGCAGAGCTTCGTACTGACAAAGGTAGAGAAATTCAAAACACAACTCTTAAAGCTCAGTATGAAAAGTTAAGGCATCATGCAACAATTTTCAAAGTGCTCGTACGCCTCACAAAATAGAGTGGTTAAAAGACGTAATCTGTAGCTCTGTTGAGGCTGTTCTAGAACAATGCTTATCTTTTCTCTATAACCGAATTTCTTAGCTGAAGCGTGGCTACAACTGTTTTACTCAAAATCGATCAATCATTCATACTCTGACATAACAAAACACCTTATGAGCTATTATGCGGACGAAAGCCGAATGTTGCGATTATTCATAGTTGCTCATTGTGTTATCCAACAAATGACCCGAGATGATCTTGGAAAGAATGAAACCAAAAGCATACATTAGGTTTTATTGTTATATCGGAAACTCAATAGGTTTCGAATCTATAACCGACGGCACCAAAAAGGTTATGGAAACCATTCATGACAATTTGACGCGAGCTTACAGCTATGGCTTCTGAGCATCGACTGTTTAGGAGCTCTGGGGACGTATCTCCAACTGAGGTCAATAATAATACTTCATCAGCAGACACAATGAATACTCCATCCAAAGAAGATTTGGATAATTTGTTCGGTCCAATGTTTAAAGAATATTTTGAGAAGAGGTCTTTTGATACACCCATCAATTCTGCTGCACAACCGACTCAATTTCATAAAACTCGCCCTCTACATTCCTCAATCATGTTTGACTAACATGAGGCTCTCCTATTGAAAACTAACATCTGTCGAAACAAACTCACCAATTTCTTTAACAAAAGCTGATGAATTCAATCAAAAGATTCCTGCTGATTTAATGGCAACTTAGATTTGATTCCATATAATGCTTCAAGTCCATGAGGGAAATTGAATCCTCTACGGCTGCTCTAAACCATCAATTATGCAGAAATTTCACCCAGTAACAACCCCAACTCATATTTGGATAAAAGATCATCCTCTAGACTAAGTTATTGGTGACATATCTAAACCTGTAATGACACGTCAAAGGCTTCAAACAGATTCAGAGGTTTGCATGTATGCATTAACCGTCAGCACTATCGAACCAAAGAAAAGCAAGAGGAAGCAATGATAGAATCACAGTTTGGATGTGACTCCATGCAAGATGAGTTACTCAATTTTGAGAGACTAACAAGTTTGGGGAACACGTTCTATGTCCAGAAGGAAAGAACATATTATTGCTCTAAAATAGCTTTGGAAGAATAAGTGTGATGTTGAAAATATTGTGGTTCGAAACAAAACTTGTCTTGTGGTAAAAAGATACAGGCGGGAAGAAGGAATTAATTTTGAAGAGTCATTTGCTCTTGTTGCTCGCCTTGAGGCTGTTTGAATGTTTATTGCTTATGCTGCTCATAAGAATATCACCATCTTCCAAATGGACATCAAAACGGCTTTTCTCAATGGTCCATTGAAAGAGGAGGTTTATGTCAGCCAACCTGAAGGGTTTATTGATCCAGAATTCACAGATCATGTCTACATGTTGAAAAATGCTCTATACGGTCTTAAGCAAGCACCTCGTGCATGGTCTGACAAATTATCTTCTTTCCTAATTAAACACTTGGGTATTCACTAAAGGATTTTTGACCCGACTTGTTCACACGACGTCCACGGGAAGACATAATTACTTTTACAAGTATATTTGAACGACATTTTTTTGAATCAACAAATCCAGATTTTTTCAAAATGTTTTGCAAATCTAATGAAAACTAATTTTGAAATGTCGATGATGGGTGAACTAAAGTTCTTTCTTGGACTTTAAGTTCATCAATCTCCCTGTGGCATATTCATAAGTCAGTCACAATATGATATTGATTTGTTAAAGAAACATGGTCTAAGATGAGTGATCTCATGAGCACACCTATGCAACTGAGAGACTGATGCTGCATTTACAAGGCACTCCCTACCGATCAAACACTTATCATCGTATATAGGAGGGCTAATGTACCTAACAGCCAGCGGACCCGACATGCTTATGCTACTTTTGTATGTGCTCGCTATCAAGCATGTCTTACGGTTAAATACCTCAAAGAGGTTAAAAGGATCTTTCGATACCTAAGACAGTCTTACAACATGGGACTATGGTATCCGAAAGATTCAGATTTGAACTAATTGCATATTCAGATGCGGACACATAGGAGGAAGTAAAGATTACTGTAAAAGCACATCAGGAGATTAAAATTTCTAGGTGAAAAGCTCGTGAGCTGGAGTTCAAAGAAACAAGATTGTACTACGATGTCTACTACTGAGGCTGAATATGTTTCTGATAGGTGTAAAATACACATATTCGTTAACACCAAAAATGACCCTAAATGACTAAAAACATACTTAAAATGGCAAAAATATACTTGTTTTTGTGTTTTGTGTGTGCAGGTACGGATATGTCAAAAATCACAAGAAAACTAGAATAAAAAAACAGCAAACACGGACATGGAAATGGAAGAGAGTGCAAAGACCGGAAGCCAAAGTCAAAAAGTTCAAGCCTTGGCTCAACAGAAGTCAACCCTAGAAGACAAAAATATAATTATCGGTAATGTTGGAGTTTATGCAATAGGCGGCCTAATGTTTCCATTTAAGTCCCCCAAGTTCCAAAGTTACAATAAATGTGCCCTAAGGCTTAATGGGGCCCAAAACCCCTAAAAAAAACCTTTTTTTCTTTGGTTTTTATCTGATAATTATACTAAAAGAAATGAAAAATATTTTTGTACTTTTTTATATTTTTATAATAAAAGAAAATATTCACAGTTTCAAACACAATTGATCAAACGTAACGATAATCGGCTTCACAGCCTCCCCGGCAACGGCGCCAAAAATTGATTGGTGGTTTTCACACTATAAATATATATAATATATAATAAAATATAAAATATATATATAAGTCTAAAAATCAACAAGAGCAATGATACCGAGAAGTAGTATAGAGTGTTCCCGGGTCGTTTATCCCCAACGAGGCTGGAATGGAAAATCGATACAGTCGAAGATTTGAGTTTGAATGAAGGAATTGATTTGGGAGATTGAAAAAGTCAAATTAAACAATAACAAACAAAAACGTTTAAGAAAAACCTAAAAATTATGAATTTAAGCTAAAAAACGAGAGCACGAATCCCGAACAAAAGGGGGAAAACCTAAAATCTTTAAAAATAACTCTACGGAGAAATTTTCACTTCTAAACTACTCTAGGGATCAAATAACGAAGAATGAAAAAGACTAGACCGAAAACGGAGTTCGTTTGACCCAAAAACGAGTCAACACAAAATCCCGCACCCGGACCGTTCTTTAAAAGAGGAAAAGTTGTAAAAATGACCCTACGAAATTTTTTATATTTTTCCTACAAACTAGATGACAAAAGAAAATTTTCTAAAAAAAACAAAATATTTTTTTGATAATTTTTGTATTTTTTATGAATTAAATAAACTTTTAACTAAATTAAATTATAAAAAATATTAAATGATTACGAAAAATTCTGAAAAATTTACAAAAAATACTTCACTTTATAACTGACCTACGAAAAATAAGAAAACACAAGATTGCTTGAGAAATAAGCCCGAAAATAAGCTATTTCAGCTTATAGGCTTATTGAGCCAAATTGTGTATAAATACCAAGCCCCTTGAGTCTATAACGAAAAAGACCCAAGGGCGCAGTGGTAGAGTGTGTGTGTAAAAGGGATTGTATCGCTTGGTCCCGGGTTCGAGTCTTGCTCACCCGGGCCAAGTGTCTTTCCCTTTTTTTTTTTCGAAAACTCAAAGAAGCAAAGTTGTTAAGCTCGTGGGGCTTAACAACTTTGTCTTCTACACCTTTTTGAGAAAAGCACTAAATAAGCTGAAAATTCAGCTTAAAGTTCACAGAAAGCTTAAATGGCTTAAAAGCTGAATTTTGCTTAAGTCATTGTAGACATTTGGTCGAAATAAGCTGAGACAAAGGCAAAATAAGCTAAGGAGACTTAAACTAAACCAAGGTAAGCTAAAAGGCTTAAAACTTAAGACTAAATAAGCTGTAACAGCTTATTTTTGACAGAAACTCAAAGTAAAGCTTAAATCTACAATACACTAAGCTGTGACTCTAAATAAGCTAAGAAAAGGAATCAAATAAGCTCACAACCTAACTAGACTAACTTAAAAAGCAACTAGGAGACAAAATGAGCTTATGAAATAAGCTCAATAAGCCAGAAGAGAAAAATAAGCAATCCTACACCTAGGGCATTCACAAACAGTCAAAAGCCAAGTTTGGGCTTTAAAATAAGCCCACAAATAAGCTTTTCAAAAGCTGAAAATCAACAAACTTATAAAAGGGCTTATAAGCTCTTGAAATAAGTCAAGAGATTGGGCTTAAGCCCTCTTAAAGGCTAAGAAAATTAAGCCTAAAGTCTCCCCTTTGCACCAGGGGAGCTTTAAGGCTAATTTTCAAGGGCTTATTTGACAGCTTATTAAAAGCTGTCAAATAAGCTCTAAACAAACAAATAAGCCAAAACAGATTGAGAGCCCTAGCTTATGGACTTATGCACCAAATTTTAGCTTTTAAAAGACATAAAAACCTGCTGATTTTGTTAAATGAAAAAGGGTCTTTGGGTTTTTTAAAACTGTGACCAAAAGGACTTGGGTGAATTTGACCCAAGAAGTCAAAAGACAAAGAAGGTTTGACAGCTTTCCTAACACACTCAAAACAAACTCTTTTTGCCACTTAAACTCAAACCACAAGTGCTTAACTAAATAAGCACTTGTGGTGTTGTTAAAAATCTAACAGTTTTGAGAATAGATTTAAAAACTTTGAAACATCACTTTGAAACTAAAAACTTTTTAAAAACAGCTTACAATTGCTTAAAAACTTAAGCTAAAGTTAACCAAAATACCTCAACCCATGGACAA
>BQNB010122404.1:0-20292 GCA_026074375.1 Tanacetum coccineum
TGAATAAAATAATATGGTAGCATAGTGGTTGTTTGAAGAAAAAGTACCCGTCACAACATTAGGATCCTGAAGAGCATCATTTGCGTTCACATTGAAAGCCCTTCCTCTTGCTTGATTCCCGTTGTTTTGGTTCTGATTCCCTTCAATAGTCAAACGATTCCCTACTTGGCTTGGGGCTCTGTTCAGTCTAGGGCATGTGTCATGAAAATGATCTGGGTTGCCACACTCATAGCATGCCCTCTGGTTATTACCCACTCTCTTCGCATTTATTGGCGTCACCCGTCTGGCCACCGCTCGACAATCCCTTGCAAGGTGACCCAGTTATTGACAATTAAAACACACTCGACATGGTCCACCTTCAGGATGATAAGTATTGCACTTAGCACACATTGGGTAAGGACCTGTGTACTCCTTTTTTATAGAGCCAGCTGCCGCAAATCCCTTATCCACTTTTGCCCTCTTATTATCAGACTACGAACCTCTCTACTTGCTTGACTCGGCATCATCTTTCCTCTTCTCACCAGGTTTAGGTAGTGTTCCACACCTAACTGCCTCATCAGTCAGTGCCTTAGCCTTGAGTATGGCACTTTGAATTGTAATTGTTTGAGTTGTCTGAATCATTCTACGGATTTAAGGAACCAACCCGTGAATGTACATGTCAATACGCTTGGACTCGGGAGTAACTAAGTGTGGAACTAATTTAGCCACTTCATGGAACCTGTCAGTGTATGCCACATGATTGGCTCCAACCATAGAGTGATTCCAAAGTTCTGATTCTAGCTTCTCCATTTCGTTACTTGGGTAAAACTCTTCCACCAGCAACGATTTAAAATCTTCCCACTTCATACCTACAGCATTGTCCCTACCCCTAGCCTGTATTTGTGTGTTCCACCAGGTCAGGGCCTTGTTGATGAGAGAGTTCGCTGCATACTTCACCTTTTGGTTGTCAGCACAGTTGCTGATGTCCATCACTGATTCCATCTTTTCAATCCACCTTGTAAGTGCTATCGCGCCACCTTTGCCATCAAAATCTCTCGGCCCGCATGCCAAGAACCCCTTATAGGTACACCCATTGTTATTTCCACCATTACCACTCATGCGGCATACACTGACAGGTACATCCATTCTCGTTATTAACATTGTTGTCACTTGGGTGACAATCTGAGGAATTACTGCTTGAAGTTGCTGGGCAATGATCTCAGCAATGTTAGGGTTATCACCCCCATTATTCCTATTGACACGTGGAGCTCTTCTTGGAGGCATTGTCTATATAAGGTAAGATAATCACGATATTTAGATAAGAGTAAAATGAACCTTCTATATACGCGCACATAACCTAAATGCGAATAACGTAACACCATAACTACCAGTTATCGGGTCAACACAAATCAATGTAGCCATGGTCACAAGTCCACGTGTGTTGTGATGCATTTATAATTATCTTGGCCACCATAATTATAATTGTATCCTTTCACATGTGTACTTACTTCCAAAACCACACATCTCAATGTTGACACACAAGATATAAACAAAGAACAAGTAGAATAACACAATACCTCCTAGAGGAGACATGACTGAAAGATCTATCGCGTTAGTAACCAAAGGTCGAGGTAAAACTCACAGAAAGTAAATAGAAATAAAAGTCATATACACTATTGCACACATAGATCCTATTATGCATGCTATATGAACCAGCCTTCTCTATAACCCTAATCGATAGAAAATCAAATCAACCAAAGAATCTACGCCTATCTTAAACGAACAGTACCCTAACAAGAATGCTAGGGCACAACCTTAAAAACGCACACCAGCTTGTCAATTAGCTTGATTTTACTAGTTTAAATTTATGAACATCCATTTTAACAACAAAGCCATAATATTATCAAGTAATTTGTAAAATGTCAAGAACATGTGCAATAAGTGTAGATCCATATTTTTATCATCCACTTCTTAATATTTACACAACAACATATTCAAGATATTTGCTAGTTTCTTTTAGAAAAATACTCTACACAAGCATGGTGGTGATATTATTTCATGTATGTAGTGATGATAACATATATATATGAAATAAAATCATGAGATGAAAATGAGCACCTTAACAAGATGATGAGATTAACAAGTATTGCACACAAACAACCTAAATACTTGAATACTTAAACACCTAAACCCATAATCTTCCTAGAAAAATACTTGTATAAAATCAAAACCCAATTCTTTCTTGTATGTTGTTGTTGTCGTGGCTATGGAGAGCAAGAAAGGGAGAGAGCAAATTTTTGTTAAGTAAAAATTATGTATGTGTGAGGTCTTACTAGTTGCTTGCTTAATTCAAACACTTAATGTAAGTCCTAAACGGCTTTAGTCTTGCATAGTGAGAATATTACCAAGTTTTATAGTTTGTGTTTTGCTCTCCTTTCTTTGGCCGGTCACAAGGCACCACAAAGGGTAGGTATAGATTTTTGGGAGTTAACTTGATCACATGTTTGCATAAGGTGAAGATTTTCCATAAGTAGTGTGTTGTTTAGCTCAAAAAATGTTGCACAACCCACTTTGGGAAGTCACTAGGGGCGGCAAAGGCAAGAAAAGGGAAGAAAACATTTCAATTTTTTGTATTTTGATTCATTATGCATGTATAAGTATATATATATATATATATATATATATATATATATACTATATCTAGGGTGGTGATGAGCTATTGCATGCATGCATTGGACTCCTAAACCGGGAAATTTAAGCGTTTCACGTAAACTGCAAAATAAAATGTGTTGACTTATGAATTGTGTTTGTAAAAGTCATACAACACATATTTGACGTAAACCTATTTTTGTTTAATGTCGGTTTACATTTAAAGTTGTTTTTCGAGTTACGTGATTTAACTTAACGGTTACACGTAAAAATAATTATGTAAACATTCAAAGTAAATAGTTTCAAGTTTATAGACGTGTAATGACCTGAAAAATACGAGTTGTCACAATATCACTTGTATATGATCTAATACTAGACTGGGGACCTTGATAGCGTATCAATATTTATGACCTAGTCCTACTAATAGCACGCTCAGGTCAAGCCCAACACAAAGCCCATCACCATCTACTTGATGGCAACATGCTTACAAACACATGCCACACTTGGCCTGGTAATTTATCCCCTAAGCATGAGTACTCATGTAAGGGACCGTTGTCTCCCAACTGTCAATAACAGTTAAGGATGTACCATCTGACACCTAACAGCGGCGTGTACAACTAGCACCAAATTATGTGAGCCAAGGAGGATGGTCACACCTGTCCTTCTTGTCTGCTCATTGGATGATCAACGCGTGGCCTTCCCACAGCCGTTGATCACTTCTTAAAGGGTTTATCTTTAAACCCTAATGTTTCCCTATAAATAGAAAGCATTCACAACTTCCCCAAGTAAGTTCATTCGCTTGACAAAACCGTTACACATAGTAACTCCACAACATTATAAAAGATGGTTTGTTTAAGTACTACCCGAGCTTCATGATCTCAATCACACCATCGGGTCCTTATCGTTCAACACGGGAAACCAAGCAACACAACCGTCTCAAATCTTTTCTTAAACATGTTTTACTATCATACGTAAACAAAAAGTTACGCAAGAAATCATAAGTAATATATAATGCGATAGAAAGAGTTGAAAACATGATTATATTTTTAGAATGCATATGATGATAAAAATAAGATTAAGGAAAGTGTTATAAAATAAACCAATAATGTGAGGTTTATATGTCACACCTTGCCTAGGCGAAAACACGAGGCGTAACGAAAAGGAATCGTCATAACACATTGATATTTAAATATAGAGAATTCACTAGTAAACCTAATATCTCTAGTATATAAAGAGATATAGGTCGTATAGTTTTCTGTGTGTCAAAGATGTAAACACCAAAAAAGTATGTGTGTGTGTGTTCTAGGCGTCAAGTTCTCTAAGGAGACGCCTAGGTTTGGTTGGTTTAGCCTCGAGGATCTTTGATTCCTTGTTATAGTTTAGATAACACATTCTACCATTGATCAAGGTAGAATTGGGGCTTGTAGTAGTCATATATCATAGTGAAGATAATTTTGAAACCTTGTTAGGCAATAATAAAGAATGTTCTTAATGTTTATTCCGCTGTGCATTCTGTTGTTCTTTGTTATTGTTCATCCTAGATTAAAGTTTTAAACAAACTGAGCTTAAGCGATCGTATGGTTTCCACACAAAACCAAGAGTCACATATATAAACTCAACTAGCACCGGGAGCCTCTACCTGAAGATACACTGGGAGCCACTACCCAAAGATATGCTGGGAGCCACTACCCAAAGATACGCTAGGAGCCACTACCCAAAGATACGCTAGGAGCCACTACCCAAAGATACGCTGGGAGCCACTACCTAAAGATACATTGATAATCCATTTTCCAACTACACACATAAATGCATACACATATAGCTATACAATAACACATTTGTCCAAAATATGAAATCAATTTAACACAGCACAAAAAATATTCAAAACCACATTTAAGTACCATTTTCCCCCAATAAAACATAAGAAAAAGGGGCCACGAAAACTCACCTTGAAAGTAGAAGAGACAAGGTGCACAAATGTTCGAACAATTAATCTATGAATATAAAGAAGGTGTAAGTCACACCTTATGAAATTAGAGATTTAATATTTTTTTATAATTAAACTAGATTACCTATTATAAGTTATAAAATGACCAATTATGATAATGTCTTTTAATATATATATATATATATATATATATATTGAACATGTTACACCTTATGACGATGTCAATGTCTTTTAAACTCTGACCTCGTTGGTTAATCTCTTAAAATAGCATTACTAGCATTGTTATAGTTTACACCTCGCAGTCATAGGGATTTGTAATAAATTCATTTGTTAAAGACTGACTACCGATTACGAAGTATAACAGTTTATATTTACTTAGAAAATTACCATGATATTATTGGGTTGACTAAGGTGATTTCGTAAAATATATTTAAATGACTTTATCTTTGTTACATAATAATAAGATTAAAAACAATATTATGATTAGGACTAGTAATGAAAATATTTATATATGACGAGGTCTAATGTGGTAACATATGTAAAACACAAGGGCTAAATTTGAAAAGTAGTAGATTATAATAACAAAACTAGTCATGCGTTGGAAGAGCAAGATCTTATTTGATTCATGAAATCATTTTTCTTCTTCTTCTTTTTTTTGATGCGTTTACGTACAGAGCCAAGCACAATCATGTTTCTATAAATATTTTCATTTTTGAACGTACTCTACCGCATAGCAAAAAATTAAGACGCTAACTAACCGATCGACTTAATATCATTATGTGTATGGTTCTTGTATCAATGAATAAACTAAAGATTCGAAAACCCGACTCATCGTTACTCGACAGTGATTCATACTATTATTATCGACCATGTTTTCATTTTGTTAACTACTTAAATGTTACTATGATGACCCAAGCATCAAAAGTGGTAGGTTTTTTTAATCGGGTTAATAGACATATTTTTAAGTAGCAGAGATAAAGAAGTCATATTACGATCAATACGTAAAACATGAATGTGAATACAAACCATAATCTTTGTATGATGATCTTCTTAACATTGTTATGAGAATGAACACAGCCAATAATTTAGGTACGAGATGAAATAGGCTAATATACCTAGGTCGAAATCAAAACGTAAATGAGGTTCAAGATTACCTCCTACTCAAATGAAAACAAGAGATGGAAAATGATTACGAGTGGTAGCACCAAATCGAACACGAACACAAGATTTCGCGACACGGCAGGACCCAAAACCCAAACGCGAACTTGAAAATCCCACGAACAAACGAGGAAATTCCTGCGAACACAAACCGATCAAACCAGCCTGAACAAACTCCAAGCTTGAATAACTCCAATGTGAACCCACTCAATGTCTGACTCTTGCTTAGCAGGGGCGATTTTTTTATTTCTTTTGGTTTGAGGAAATGATATAGAGTCAATGTAGGGAATGAGTTTATATATATATATGTATATATGTATGTATGTATGTATGTATGTATGCATGCATGTATGAATATGAATATGGGGATATTGCTTCACAATAACACAGGAGCGGAGGAAAGTTTTATTTAGGAAATGGTTTAAATGGTAGAAAATCAATTTTAATTTGACAGTGCATGCATAGCAAAGAATGTTAGTCAATGGGTTTAATTTAGAAATGATTCTACTTGTTACTATAATACTCCGTATCACAGCTAAACTTCACTTATTTCTTTTAAGTCTTGCCTAGGTTGAAAAGGATAGATGTACATATATTAGTTAGAAAATATACTGATTTGCGAAAGAATGATGGAGTAGATTTTAACACCCCCAATTTCATACGCAGCGGAACCAACAATTGGGTGTTAAATAACGGCACAATTACACATAAATTACGCAAGAACGACTCAAAAAGAGACGTTATCAAACATGTTCCATTCCAAAAGTAAGATTAGAGTGTAAACATTGTTCCATAAATCTTAACCAAATCAACATACAAGTTTTAGAAACCACCAACATAATTTAAATGTAGTTTGAGGAACGGAACTTAAAAACAGTTTAACAAAATAAATTCACGCAAGCTCCTCCTCATGCCGCTCCAAGTCTTCAACCCTGATTACCTGAGATAAAACATGCTTAAAAGTCAACAAAATTGTTGAGTGAATTCACCGAGTTTATATGATTAAATGTTAAAACACAAGCATAATTCATCGAGAGACTTGTTGATCGGACAAGCCATATATTAATTTCTATCTTATTGAGCTCATGACACCGAACCTTGACAATAAAATATATCTTTCATGATATATTAGCCCCACGACTAGGTATTATTGCCTTATACCTAAATTCTCAATACAAATTGTCCGTTGAATGGGTGTTCTCTTAAGGATACATACCCCCGGACAGGGCTTTCAAACCCAATAGATCTATTTACTTATACAAGCGTTCACCCATCATAGGCAATTAACGGTTCATGAAATTAGGGTCTTTTGGCAATAGCTACTCAATGAAATCAATATGTAATCGGGTCCAGCATACTAAAAACAACTTGTGTTCATATTTTCAAAGCAAGCATGTATCTCCCTTGCGGGGTTTAATAAAACATTTAAAGTTAGAAAGGCGAGGCTATGAACTCACCGTATGCAGATGATCGAATGAGAAACCAAGTATGAGAAGATGACTCCAAAGATTAGTCGTGACCTATAAAGTAAGTCGCGACTTAGAATGATACATAATATCATTATAATAGAATAGTTATATAAGACTAGATAATAAAATCCGAAACAAGAACAATATTGCACCACGACTAAACCAAAGTGTTTTTATAAAGTCTAATGATGTCTAACCTTTGGTCATATCAAAATAAACATCTACTAAGTCTCGCCCCTTAATTCCTATCTTAATCTTACATGGCCACACTTTTCATTTTTTTAATCCTAGACGTAAAAGCCAATTTTCTGATTTTAGACATTTTCAAGAGAGCATAAATCCTAAACCATAAAAGATATAGCCATGAGGCTTTCACCCCTGGAATGGCCTTGAAGTCTACTTTCCATAACATCAAGCCT
The DNA here is from genome assembly GCA_026074375.1 of Tanacetum coccineum. Taxonomy (NCBI): domain Eukaryota; kingdom Viridiplantae; phylum Streptophyta; class Magnoliopsida; order Asterales; family Asteraceae; genus Tanacetum; species Tanacetum coccineum. Next base: position 7,623 of record BQNB010122404.1, read on the forward strand.
CATATCCCAATTGCTTACCAATATATATAAAAGGTCAAATTACTATCGCTAACTCAAAACATAAAACTCCCTTTTGCAGAATTTAGTCACAATCACCGGACCATATCTCTCATTCCATAAAAGATATGAAGGTGAGGTTTTTACCCCTGGAAAGATACATGAGTCTAGTTTTCAAAACAATAAATAAAACCATTTACCAATCCACGGGAAATGGGTTTTTACTAACTATAATCCCAAACAGAAAGTTAACTGAATTTCTAACGTTTACGGTTTCGGCCATAAATCTTATTCTATAATAGCTTTTACATTGAATCCAAAGAGAGGTGAATGTTTATAATATCTAGTGGCTAACCATGTTTTAAAACCTAAGTTTATTGCACAATAACCTAGAGCAAAACAAGTTTTTCAACAGCCGCTCTAGATTTGACCTTCTTCCGTAAAAAGGTCATATCTCCTTCATCCAGAATCGATCCAAGAGCGTCCAATTCGCCACATGTACCTAAGACCTATACCTATCCAACCATGTCTTTAAATCACAGACCCTAAGCCAAAATTTTTGAGAAAACCCCATGTTTTCCTACTGACCTGGAAACAGTCCCTAAATCTACCTCTAATCTCCTTCCAAACACTTCTAAATCATCAATTGATCCATCATAAGGCCAAGATACATCAATGTAACATACCTCCAATCCATTACACTTCACTTACATTAATTTACTAAGATCAATCATAAAAAGTTCTTGCATGCTCATAAAAATTAAAAATCAAGAACATGCACTTAATGAAATCAAAACAAAGCACAAGAGGGTTTATGAAAATACTTACCACACAAAATGGAAGAAGAGATTGATCAAACAAAACACCTATATGGTGTTATGGGCTGCCAAAAACACACAAGAGAAAAGCAAACCCCAATTAGATTCTTACTTCACCCAATCTTGCTTAAAATCACTTATAATCTATCCCTTGATAATCTTGTAGTCTCCAATCAAGTAAAAACCCTAAAAATCTCCAAGTTCTTGAAAATCATGGTTTTCTAAATCATGTGCATGATTGATTTTAGTTGTAGGAATAGGTTAAGGATAATTTTAGAGATGTTTTGGTGTAAAAAGGGAGTGGATTAATGGAGTTTTGATGGAGATGATGGTGGTTTTGGGGGGTGTTGGCTCGAACAGTGAAGAAGAGAGAGACAGAGCAATTTTTTTTATCGATACTAATATGAGTGTGTGTGTTATTCGGTTATTAATAAAAAGGGGAGTGGGTATGGGCTTCTTTGTGAATTTTTATAAAAGGAGTAAGATTGGGCTTTGTGTTTTTATAAAAATTTTATAGAGGGAGTGTTGGTGTTGGGCTTATAGCCGGCCAAGAGAGAAAAGGGAGGGAGGTTTTGGCCCATTTTTGCATAACTAATATTACCTATTAACCTCGGGCCTAATAACCTATTCTTGTTCGTTACTTTGTCCCTAAATCGTAATTTTCGTCTCGGGTGCAATTTAAAACTCAAGAAAGACAAATATTATAAAAACAAAATAATTAGGCACTCAAGGCCCGAATATGGAGTCGTTGATTTCTCGATCGTTAAAAACGGATAAATTTTTAAGTCATGGCACTTTTTACTTAAAATCAATAATTTTTTTATATAAAATGACGAAGTAGTGAAAAGTAAAATTTTAGAAATTTAGAAAATTAAATATAAATTGAAAATTAGTAGTGACCTTAAAAAGGGGTTTTACATAGATTGATTCGTGTAAAGTTACTATTATTACCATAATGATATTTGTTTTAAAATATTTTTGTTTTGACGCTATCATATTTAACAGACCATTTTTTATACATTACATAATATTAACTTTATATTATGTTAAATTTAACTTCTTTTTTGTGTTATATAAGGCTTCAGTAATGTTTAAGTGTTTTTTTAAGTGTCTTAATACTTTACTTTATATTACTACATTATATTATTATGGGCTTACATCACCAATATACAGTTACTCGGTAGGTATCTGATATGATTAATACTACGCTACAGGAAATAAATTTAACGTTTTAGAAAAACGTGAATACTTGGATTTTTCATCGCAACTAGAGGGAAAAGATTGGCTAGACCACTTAACTCCTAGAATTATGCATACGTTCTAAGTCACAGAAAACACATAAGCACAATAAACTTAACTGAGTATCGAATAGCCGGGTCAATAGCCTAAGTGTTGGATGATATCATTTCATCACCATAAACACAAAATAAGAGAAAAGATTTTAGAGAGAGAGAGAGAACTAGAGAGAGAGACAAAGATAAAAAATGGTTACTTGATAAGATAAGAAAAAGAGAAGCAACACCCTCTCCACACTTGGAGAGGGCTTTATATAGTACATAGAGTGGACAAGCCTTGTGGGCTTTCTTATGGGTCTTTTGAACTGGACCAAGCTACTAATGGGCTTTAAGCCTGACATTTAGGCCAAATTAGCTTAAAAGAGATTTCCGTTAACTACGTTTTCCTATACAAGGCTCAAGATTGATAATGACCATCACTTTACTAAAGACACGGCTAATAATCTCCCCTTAAGGGGTGGTCATTCAATTGTGGATCCTTCTTGTGACGTCTTGAGTCTTAGAGCCTTGTGTTCTTGGAAATGCTTTTGAAGATCCTTTTGCATGCTTGTGATCTTGGATCTTGATCTTTAACTTGATATTCTTTGACATAATACTGATATCGTGGTCTTTGGCCTTCTTTATCCTTGAATCTCTATGCCGCCTTACGATCTTGTGTCTCCACCCTCATGCTCAAGGTCTTGAAAGCTTGCTAACAAAAAAATGTTCTTTTGAGGAAGTGCTTGTACATCAGAGATTGCAGAAGACTTTGATAGTTTGAGCTTTCATCATGTATATATCTTTGTCAATTAAGCATGAGGTCTTGAATCTTGACTCCGCTAGAATGAGGTTGTAACGCCGTCACTTATACCTGAAAATTAATGTTAGTGATAAACAGCAGATATAGACGTATATGGCTTTGTCATTCATCTTGAGTTCGGTTACATTAACCTCTGGTTCCGTGAGGACCGTTTATAGTATAAATAATGTACCTGTGATCAAGTAGGTTCAATTTAAAAGAACCTCCTTGACAGGGTTTCTAGCTCAAAGTATTAGATCCTCTAACGTGATTGCATTAGATTCACCATACTTGCTTGTTCTCATTACCCGAATGTCTTAAAGCAGACAACACGATAAGAGTGAATCAGATAGTTATTATCTTTCTGATTGAGTCATCAATTCATATACCGGACCAAAATTGATATCCAGTTGACACAAGCTTGATTCACTTAGAATCTCGCAAGTCACCTACCAAGAGCTTGTTTGATGTTGGCTCAAGAAGGATTTCCATCGTCACTTTGAATACTAAAGAGTATCACTCTGATGTTCTGGCAATTATCACAAGGATAATGCGTAGGACTTATTAATACCAAATGTTGTATAATGATGTATGACATTTTGTATATTAGAATTTGTGTCCTAGTGAGATTTTTGATGGATCTCGCTGGCTTTAGACTCTATAAGTGCACATTTGTTATTTAGTAATCGGAGGCTGGAGTGGACTGCCACCTTTTCATTATTAACGATCTCGGAATGAGAAAGCCGATAGAAACGTGTTGATCTCCGTGAGAAATGAATCAGAAATCTTTTAAGAGATTCTGAGTGGCTAGGGAGGGTTGTGCATTGCATCATTGGGTCTATGATGTCAGTCTTCAATATCAGAATCATCTTTGTGATTACCGATAGATTATGTATTGACCCGGTTTCTGCCTAGGGTTGTATGGAGGGCTTCTTTCTTTTCACCCTTTATCCTTACAATTCTTTTTCATTCTTCAACCGCTTCAGTGCTTACTGAGACTTCATGACTAGTACCTTGTTGGGTTTGTTCCAGCACTAGCTCCATCTCAGTTGGCACTATTCCTTTAATCTCACTTTACTCCTTTTTTAATCATACCTAGGACTTCTACTCTATCTAATGGAGTGTTCCTGGGTAGATCCCTCCGGTTCTGGCTGGATCATGGAACGAATATACCTAACCTTAACCGGCTTATGACTCCTTGAGAAACAACACTTGGTCGGTCTTTAGGGTATTGCCATGAAGATCCATAAAACCATTTGATAAAAAATCAATCAACGTGTTTGAGAAATCATTTGAGACACATTGAGTGTTTCCAGAGTTACCAAAAAGCTCCCCCTACACATATGCACCATATTATGAAAGAGTTTTGCACATGCGAGGTTTGGGAACGCACTTATAGATTGAAGATCGTATCCGTTATTAATCCGTATTGATCACATTTTAATCACTATTCTCCCCCTCAAAAATTGCATATGTGTTTACAATTTTTGACAATTAGTGAATTAAAAACAAGTTAATGTCCGGAATTCACATGAGCCTAACTAAGTCTTGGGAGAACAGGAGTGCATGCAGAATGAATCATATTATTATACTCCCCCTCAATTATAGAATAGATTGAAAACTTGGAGTGGGAGTTTGTTGAGCACACAATTTTGAAAGAATTTGAAATTTTCTTTTTGAGAATATCTTGAAAAATTGTGCTCAACAGGAAAATATGTGAGATATATCTTATTTACCATCATTTTCCTTAGAACTTCTCTTGAGCATTCAAAACTTTGAATGTTTATATGACTTTGCTCAAGACCGAGAAGATATGAGCTTCCCGTTGTTTAGGATAAATGTACATAAATGAACATTTTCCTTTCTTTGGAGACCGAGTCCTAAGCTGACATTTACTTAGAAGTCGTAGAGAAAAAAATGAAAGGACATGTTTTGAAAGCATTTGAAACTCTCGCTCGAACTTCATTTATTCACCTGTGTTAATATTAATCAACATTTCTAGGTGCGCAAATGTTATCGATTGTCGAGAGACATGTCGAAGAAGATTATTTTTGTATTTTTGAAAATTTCTGATTTTGTATTTTGTTTTTATAGGTTTTATATTTTTGTATTTTTTTTTTCTGATAAAATATATACAAAGAATTACTGTAATTTTGTAAGACGATCAAGTTCCTGAGGAGATAAACTACGCATACCAAGGCGACGAACCAAATAGTTGAATCGATCTACTGGAAGGGCTTTGGTGAAGAGGTCGGCCAGTTGGTAATCCGTCTTGACAAAATACAGTTCAATCGTACCCTTTTCCACGTGTTCCTTTATGAAATGGTAGCGGACAGCGATGTGTTTTGTTCTTGAGTGTTGGACCAGGTTGCAGGATATGGCTATGGCTGATTTCGAATCATAATAGATTGGAATCTTGTTGAAGTGATAGCCATAATCCGTTAACTGTGTCCGCATCCAAATGACTTGGGCACAGCAAGCGGATAGAGACACATATTCTGCTTCCGTGGTTGACAGCGCCGTACAGTCTTGTTTCTTTGAGGACTAGCTAACCAGCTTTTTGCCTAAGAATTGAGCTCCACCAGAAGTACTCTTGAAGGTGTCTTTACATCCCGCATAATCAGCATCTGAAAATTCGGTTAGTTCAAAACCAGAATCCTTTGTATACCAAAGACCCATATTAACAGTTCCCCGGAGATAATGTAAGATCCTTTTAACCTCTTTGAGGTGCTTCTCGGTTGGCATAGCCTGGTACCGAGCACATAAATAAGTAGCATGTACAATGTACGGTCTACTAGACGTAAGATACATTAGGGCACCAATCATGCTACAATATTTCGTTGCATCGACTGGAGACCCATTTTGATCAAGGTCAAGCTTGTCTTTGATCTCCATTGGAGTACCAACGGGATCACATGATTCCATTCCATATTTTTTAAGGATTTCTAACACGTAGTTGGACTGGTTTAGAAGATGCCACATGGGGATTGGTTAACTTGTAAACCAAGGAAAAATGTCATTTCCCCCATCATCGACATTTCGAAGCGGCTTTTCATAAGGTCAAAAAATAGTTGGTATACCTAGGGTGTGTCGAACCAAAGATAATATCATCAACATAGACCTGTACTACTAAGATGTCGCCATCGAAGCGCCTTATAAACAAAGTTGGATCAATGGTGCCTTTGAAGAAGTGATTCTGTAGGAGAAACGTGGACAATTCGTCATACCATGCCCTTGGTGCTTGCTTTAACCCATATACTGCCTTTTTAACTTGTAGACATGGCTTGGATGATCAGTATCGATGAAACCTTCAGGTTGACACACGTACACGTCTTCTTTTAGCGTACCATGCAAGAGTGCAGTTTTCACGTCCATTTGAAACAAAGTGAACGATTTGTGTGCAGCATATGCCAAAAATATCCTGATAGCTTCCATTCTCGCAACCGGAATAAAGGATTCTTCAAAATCTATTCCTTCTTCTTGGCAGTACCCTCTCACAACCAGACGAGTCTTGTTTCGGATGACCGTGTTTTCTTCATCATGCTTGTTTTTGAATAACCATTTCAAAGTAAGAGGTTTTATGTTATCCGTAGGAGAAACTAACACCCATACATCAAGCCTTTTGAACTGAAGAAGCTCTTCTTGCATTGATTCAATCCATGCAGTTTCGGTCATAGCCTCTTTGACATTCTTCGGTTCCATAATGTTCACTGTTAATGCATACATGCACATGTCACCATCGGATCGGAGTTAATTCCTTGTCAAAACTGATCGTAAGAGTTCTCCAATCACTTGTTCTAGAGGGTGATCCTTAGTCCATTGATATTCATGAGGGTATGGTTGGTAAAACGTATGCATGTTCGATGGATCCACATATTGTGAAGATGATGATTCAGCAGCACTTGTGGATGGAGTATCAAAAGGATTTACAAACGTATTTTCATTGAACATAGCATTTGGAACATTGTCAGTAATTGTTGCGGGTTGATGTTGAACATGTTGTTGTTGTGTTTCGAGCTCGTCATCATCCTGTAAAGTGTTTGAAAATTTGTAGCTCGAGAGGATGAATTTGTTGGTGTTGATGCGGTGTCTGCTGTTGTTGTAGTTGTCGTTAGAGTTTGAAGAACTTGAGGTACTTGAACAGCCGAAACAGTTCTTGGAGCAGCTGACGGTTGACCACCAATATTGTAACACCCCAAAAAATGTGTCGCAGCAGAAATATGTCTGAGGGCGTTACTTCATAATACAACAGCACAAGATACAAGAGAACGACCTCTAAATGTGTCGTTTGAAAAGTAATCTCGTTGATTTTCTTGAAATTGATATAAGACTTGTCCCATAATTTCATGACAATGAAAAGCTTGAAAATGATACAACGAGATTTGATCATTTGCATGTAAGTAGAAATCCATGAATGAAATCTTGTCAAATTTAGACTCCCTTGCACATCAAGTAAGCCAAGCATCTAATTCACCTAAGAAAAACATGCTTAAAAGGGTCAACATAAAGTTGGTGAGTTCATAGGTTTTTGTAAGTATAAATGTTGAACCAAAGTTCTGTAAAGCGTGTATGACCGTTTCAATCCTTGAATGTTCTTCCAAAATGTATGTATGATTTTTAGAAATCAAAGAGTTGTAAAATATGCATGACCATTTCAATCCCCAAATAGTCACAAAATGTACGTATGAAAATTGGACCGCAATTGTCCAAAGTATGTATTGCCACTTTATTCAAAGCAACGTAAATATTCCTATGTGTATAAAACAATGATTACAATTACTCTAAGTTCATGAAACCGATGCTCTATGTACCCATCGTAGGTGTCCCCTCCAAGAACACCCGGGCAGTAATGAAAACCATATGTACCCATCACAGGTGTCCCCTCCAAGAACACTCGGGCAGTAATGAATATGTACCCCTCGCAGGTGTCCCCTCCAAGAACACCCGGGCAATAATGACTGTGTACCCCTCACAGGTGTCCCTTCCAAGAACACCCGGGCATTTACTTGTAGTTATCAGTTCAATCCGCTTAAGCTAATTCGTAATCATTTCAAAAGTAAAGTATGTATTTGAGACCAAAAATAAAGTCAAATAATGTATCCCATAGCGAGCTATGTAAATGAGTATGTAAACCAATTTGTAATCAACCATGTAAATGCATTTGCAAACAAGCATGTTCTCACCCCAAAAATATATGTAAAACAAGTAAAACATGGGGCTATAAACTCACATTGATGTTGTAGAACGATTGGCAGGAATGCGCATATTAAGCGCCAGACAAAACGGAAACTGGAACGGCTCGACCAAGAAATTGCGGTTTATCTTAACGGTTCTATCCTACTAGCCTAGGATAATGTATTTGGGTTTTCCGATGAATGAGTACATCAACGCGACACGTTGATAAAAGATTTAGATTTAAAGTTGTAATAGCTTGGTGGTTGGTTAAATAAAATAAATCAAGAAGTAAACGCAAAGGGTGTAATATATTCCGTATATATTACATAATGAAAATAACCAAGTATATAATTCATACCGTGAATTATATAACAAGATACACAACCAAAAGAATAACTCGAAGCGTATATAATACACGACATGTGTTATATCTAAAAGGTGACAATTAAAATAAAATGGTTTAATTATATAATACTTTCCAAGTATTATATAAGAAAGATGATAAAAATAAAAGAAACTAAATAATTCGACACGTGCCCGGATATCCCCAAATGATTTAATAGAAAGTTTCTTTATAAAAATAATCGCACGTTTAAATTTGCGGATTAGACAAATGAATTCTTCTAAAATTATAGCTTACGTTTGATTACCGGTTCTTCACGGTCTAATAATTCTTAAGGCATTTAATTCGTCCTTTTCAGGATAATAAGTAAAGTAAGATTTGTAAAAGTTTACTAAGTGTAGCGATTTATAAAAATCTCGGCATGACCTATTCGTTTATTTGACGTTTTTCCATATTAACAAAAGTTAATTATTTTTCCCTCAATTAAATTAATCCATGTTGCAAACCCAAACACACCCTTTAACAGTTTTTATCCCCAAATCCAAATACTCCCAAATACGTTATTAAACACCAAAAACAAAATAATACACAACACATTTATTTAACCATTAAACCACCATTAGATCAGGTTTTATAATTATAAAAATCCTACGATATATTTATTTGTCGATTATATAACCAAACGCACCCAAATGGTTTTCCTGCTCACCCAAACACGCCCTTACGGCTGTTACACAGCCAACCAACAAACACACTCCTAACTGCTGCTAAACCAAACTCACTCTTATGGTTTTTCTGTTAACCCAAACGCCCCTTTTTGGCAGTTTTGTTAATCCCAAACGCGCCCTTATGTTGTAACTGTCAAACCAAACGCACCCTTAGTGCGTTCCTGCACAACCAAACGCACCCTTTAGGTGTTTCTGCACAACCAAACGCACCCTAAAGCTGTTTCTAACAGCCAAACGCACCCTATGGTGGTTTTATCAAAACCAAACACGCCCGAAAGCTGATTTTTATCAAAACAAACACCCTTATGTTGTTACCCTACGAAAACCAACGCACCCTTGTCTGTGACCATTCAAACGAACACACCCCTGGTGCTAAACCTAAAACCAAACGCACCATTTGTATTTCTATAACAATCAAACGCACCCTAATCTGGCGAAACAACAAACCAACGTTCCTCTTGCGGTTTCTACCTAACCAAACGTACCCGTTTCTTGTTTCTATATCCACCAAACGCACCCTAATCTGTTTTATACAAAACCAAAACGCATCCTAATCGATTTCTATATAAACCAAATGCACTCTGTTACGTTCTCACCAAAACCAAATCGAACGCACCCTGCTAGTGCGAACCATGAAACCCAACGCACCCTTTGGTGTTACCATAAACCCAACGCACCCTGGGTTGCTGGAGACAGAACCAAACGCAAACAAATGCACCCTTAGGTGGGCTGAGGTGAAGGTGGTGTTATGGTAGGATGGGGATGGTGGAGTCGAATTTGAGGTGGCTGAGCCGCGGTGGTGAGGTGATTACAAACTTGGGGGTAGCAAGGTGATGATGATGATGAGGGGTGTGAAGATGATGCTGATGGTGTTCGGATGGTGTCGGCTGGTGGTGGCCGGAAGTCGCCGGAGCGGCGCTGGAAGTTGAGAGTGAGGAGGGTTTGTGTGCTAGGTTAAAAAGTGAATGAACCCTAATAGGGTTATCTTTATATATATAAATATATATAAAGTATAATTCAAATGTAGCAAGTGTTGTATAGATTAGGGTAGAAGTTGTAAATATTTTCACAGGGGCTTAAGGTGTAACTTTTGTTAATTAATGGTTCGGGACTCGTTTAGGCTAGTAAACGAACGATTCAAAACACGAAAGTTACGCCATTACGTTCCGAATGATTTTTCCATGAAATATAGATATTTACATGACTAGTTTTCATCATTGTTTTATAACATTTATTTAAATTGCTTATTATTTATTTGTGTATTACGGTTGGGCTTTGTCCGTAAAATAAAACTCTAACTTGAATATTCACATTTTTAATAAACGCTTGTGAATAAATTGTTAAATAATTTATTAATTATTTTTATTTAATAAAACGTGATAATTAAATATAATTTAATTATTTTCGCGTCGGAACGTGTTGTTTTCATTTCTAAAACTTTCCGAGGGTATTTCAGTCATTTTATGCTTGTTTTTGGGTTTCGGGCAAAACTAAAAAGTTATTCGGAATGTCATTTTACATCAAATTGCTTTAGAGTCCGAGTCGTGAAAACGTGATTTAGCGGGTTGTTTTTGATAAGTCAACTTAGGTATAACATATATCTTCTCGTTTTCAAGTCAAATACGTTAAAAATAAATTTGCACATGAGGGAAATGTAATAATAAATATTATTTATTATTTAAATATGTTCTGAAAATTTACTGGTTACACGATAATCGTTTTTATGTGACAATAAAAGATCAAAAGTCAAAAAGTCAAGTCGGACCCGAAAAGTCAAAGGGTAAAATAGTCATTTAAAATTTCGAAAATTGCCGGTTGTTACAAATATGATCATCATACATAGCTTCGAACAGTAAATCCAATTCACCTTTAGTTGGTTGTTGAGTTGTTAATATTGACGGAGCATAAGTAAGATCGAGTCCTGAACTGATTTGTCTAGAAGTCATGCTTTGAAGCCCGGGTTTTGAAGTGCTTTGTTCAAAAGTCATAGCTGAAAGCTCATCAAATGTCACATTCATTGTCTCTATGATTTTCTTTGTCCTTCGGTTTTAATCTTTGTAAGCACAGGAATCAGCAGAATAACCAATGAAAAAGTCAATATCACCTTTTGCACCAAGCTTCCCAATATCTTCACGATCATTCTTGGGATAACAGAGAGCCCCGAATACATGTAGAAAGGAGATATCCGGTTTTCTGCCGTTAATGAGCTCGTATGGTGTTTTGTTAAATCGACGGTGAATGATGGAGCGGTTTTGAGTGTAGCACGCAGTAGCAATCGCTTCAGCCCATAAGAATAACGGTGCACGAGAGAAAATCAACATTGTTCTAGCAGCCTCAACTAACGTCCGATTTCTTCGTTCCACTACTCCATTTTGTTGAGGTGTTCGGACAGAAGACGCTTGGTGAGAGATGCCAACACTATCAAAGTATTCTTTAAGGATTTGATTTTTGAATTCTGTGCCGTTATCGGTTCTTATGATGATGACAGGTGACTGAAGAAGGACAGTAATTCGCTTCAGGAAGGTTTTAATCACTTCTGGTGCTTCATCTTTTGATCTGAGAAAATGTACCCAAGTGTAACGAGAGTAATCGTCCACAATCACCAAAACATATCGCTTTCCATTTATGCTAGCAATTCTCATTGGACCACACAAATCCATATGAAGAAGGTGTAACCTCTGCTTAGAATTTGGAACTGGTTTGGGTGGGTGAGACGCCCTTTTGCTTTTTCCTTGCTCACAGGAGGGACAAAGATGATTTTTATGATATTTGAATTTTTGGAAGACCGGTGACAAGATCGTTTTTGGTAAGGTCATTTATGGTGTCAAAGTTGAGGTGAGATAAACGTTGATGCCATAACCATGACTTGGTAAAAGTTGCTCGAGCCATGAGGCAAATTGGGGATGCAGAGGCCATATCATGGAGATTGATGGAGTAAAGATTTGTTAAACGATTTCCTTTCAACAAATCAACTCCTTCTAGATTTCTAACAAAACAAGTGTTCCTTCTGAAGGCGACCTCTAAATCTGAATCATAAAACTGCCCAACCGAGAACATGTTGTTCCCCAAGCCCTCAATGAAATAAACCCTGGTGATCAAAATATTTCCCTATTGAAGATCACCAAAACCCAGAATTACAGCAACATGATCATTTCCAAAGCGAACAGTTCCCAAAAACTTCCAGACGAAATTGATGAGAAGCTTTAGATTCCCGGTCATATTCTTGGAACAACCCAAGTTGACGCACCATAAACATATTTGGATAACCTGCCAAGAAAAAAAGTGGAATTTGGAAACCGTTTGATTGTTGGTTCCTGAGGGTTAGGAGTACATGCATTATCACCATTCGATTCACTAGATGCAATTATCTTTTCTTTATGGTCAAACTTCTTTCCAGTGGGTGACCACCTAAGGTGCATTTTAGGTTTACTAGGCTTAGGTGAAGCAAGTCTTTCTTCCTTATGTTTCATTTGATTTGCAATATTTGAAACATTTGTTTTTTGTTTCTTCCTACGAGAATTCATGCCATTCACATA
>BQNB010122405.1:0-20292 GCA_026074375.1 Tanacetum coccineum
ACAAGTCCTTATAGATTCAATTATGAAAAAATCATACTTTATACATTAAATACTAACCAAACCTTCCACTTTTCAGAATTTACAATTTCAGTCCCTCTATTTTAATTAATTAATTTCTAATTACTTAATATATGTAATTAACCATTTTAAATCCAAAATAATATCAATATGACATTTTATACCCCCCAAATTATTTTATACAGAATATACTAAATATAATAACATGTCTAAAACAGACCCCATAGTTTCAGAAATTACAAAACAAGTCCTTATACTTTTAAATAGCAATTCGGCTAACAAATTAATTCACAAAACCCTAAATAAATTTTTCCCAATCACCAACATAATTATTATTCAATCATTGGCATTAAATGCACCTGGAAAAATTATCAAAACCCTAACCCTAATTTTATTCTTTCCTTTTTCCTTATTTTCGAAAATTGGCAAACAATGATAAATATCCAATAATTATTCGAATCACTTCTAAATTTTTCCAACAATTTTTCTGAGTTATATGTGATATGAACAACCTTAGAAAAATATAAAATCAATTTTACAAATAGTTTTTATGCCGATTTAAATACTAGCTAGAAATTAGGGTTTCGATCATATTTTAATTAATTCGACCAAAATAACATGCATGAATATTTTTCTTATGTGTAGAACGAATTAATATGATGAAACATGAGTTACAAAATTACCTTTGATGACCCTTGATGATTTTATGATTTTATGTACCCGGTTGAGATTTTCGAACCCAAAACAATACCAAAAATCGAATCAAGCACTCCCCAAGCTTCCCACTATTTTTCCCACACTCCTTAACCTTCAATTGATCTTAGAAAAATCGCACAAGCCTTGAAAAAAAAATGTATGCCGCCACTTTTGGATTTTTAGGGTTCGGTGGTATTTGTTTTTAGGATTTAGTAAAATGAAAGTGAATAAAAGATATACATAAGAGTTTGGCCGAGTCCTAGGGCATTTCAAATGGAATAAAATCAGGTTTTATTATTTACATAATTATTATATATTTATCCATATTTTATTTAATTATATTAATTTGTAAAGTATAAATATATAAATACATATAATTATATTTATATAATTATTAATTATTTTTCTTGTATAACATAAAGTATTTTCATCTTACATAAATTTCATATTTGCCATATATTGTATTTTCATAATTTTTAACATTTAAATGAATTTTTATTCATGCTTTTATGAATTTTTCTTGCATTAGGGGTATTTTGGTAATTTTACACTTATTGAGATTTTTAGGTTTTACATAAGTCTTCCGCTGTGTATGTAAAAATAACGCCTCCTAGATCTGGTCTCACATGGAAACCAATGTGTAGAATATTTACTTATGTTGGTCTTAGATGGATTCCCATGTAGAAGACTGTTGAAACTTGCATCAACACAAATGATAGTGTAATACCATTAGGAAAGGAAATTTGTACTCCTAATACTGTTATTTCTAGAAACTCATCTTCTGTGAGTGCATGTACCTCCACGACTCCTGAATCCATTTCTTCCACGGGTTCAACAAATGTAAATATTCCATCATCTTCTAAAATAATTCAAACTTCAATTTTTGATTATTTCAAAAAATCTTCAGAAAAACAAATATAAAAATAGAAAATCTTCAAAAAGAAAATAGAAAAATATAAAAATGTCAAAAACAAAATACAAAATCAAATTTTTTCAAAAATACCAAAAAGAATCTCCTCGACATGTCTTTTAGCATCAATAATATTTACGTACTTTGAAATGTCGATTAATATTGACACGTGTATGTAAATAAAGTTCAAACAAGAGTTCAAATGCTTTCAAAATATGTCATTTCTAATTTCTCAGATGACTTCTGATTACTTCTGATTAGAACTCGGTTTTAAAGAAAAGAAAAGTGTACGCTTCAATGCGCTTTATCTTAAAAAGGATAGCAATCTTCTTAGTCCTGAGCATTTTTCCAAAAACTTCTTGCTCGAGACACACGACTTCTAAGTAAATATCAGCTTAGGACTCGTTCTTCAAATAAAGGAAAGTGTATATTCATGTACATTTATCCTAACAACGAGAAGATAACAACTTCTCGGAGTTGAGTTGACACAAAAAGTCAATTAAAAAGACATTGAAAGTCTTTACAGCTCAAGTAACATTGATTTTTCAAACAATTAAACACAAATTTTCAAGATTTTTTCAAAAGGATTTTCAAAATCTTTCAAAATTATGTGTTCAACACTCACCTCTCACAAAACTTTCAAAATTCGAATAATTTTTTAAGTGAATCTATTTTTGAGGGGAAGCCTTTAGAACCATGTTTTTAATACTTTTAGACACATACTCACATGTTTACTTTGTGTGTCTAAAACATTTTAAAATGTTTAAACAAATGAAAGATGTTAAATGTTAATAATATATAAACACTCATTTTGTTAAAACATATAAAAGTAGCTCGAACTCAATTTCACATGGAATTTACAAAGTCATAACCCTATTCTCTCAAATTGGGTCATATGTGTGAAATTGAGGGGGAGCCAAAGAAAAAGTTTCATTAATTCATGTTATATAGGTGTTAACATTTTTCTCCCACGAAACTTCTTCATGTCTTAAATTTTAATCAATTGGTATGAACATACTAAGAGATTAGTTATTTCCATAGGGGAGATAATGTGATAAAAATGTGATCGAGAAAAATGTGATCTTTATGACCCTAAGTGTGTAACTCTTTCCTCTATGTGCGAAACAATTTCGAATATTGATGCACATGTGTAGGGGGAGCATTTCAAAAGAATGAAACTATCAAAGTGTTAAACGTTTTTTTATTTATATCAAACACTTTGATTGATTTTCAATGGTTTTCGATCTCTATACCTAACAACCAATTAACTCATGACATTGATGAAGTCATAAGGTGGTTAAGGGTAGGTATAAGTCCTATGATCCAACCAGCTTGGCTTAAAAATGCGTTTTGCGATCAAATGCGCTAAAGATCCCAAAGGATATTGCGTGATGCGCGATGCAAATGCGAGGGCAATTTGGACGCGATGCGTTTGGTATTAAAAAAAGTACGAAAAATATTTATGCATAGTATATTCCACCAAGTACCATGAGAATGCAATAAACTTACAAAACAAGCTACTAGCATATTGAATTTAGGCAAATAATCCATTTTTATAACAAATAAATTGAAATTAAAGCTTGATATAAAACACTTAGTAAAACAAAATATACTATATTTTTGTTATTGTGTTTGTTTTCTTACGTCTTTTAACAAGTTGTATCTTTAAACAATCATTAAAACATGTAGGTACCTTTTATATGGTTTAATTTTGACTAAAATGACCTAAATTCTAGATTGCGACCGTTGCTAGCATTCTACAAATGCGGTAAATTGTGGTATAATGCGAACGTAATTTGGGATGGCCTTGCATTAGGCACCATGATGCAAGATTTTAAATGCAATGTAATAATGCATGCAATTTGTGCAATGATGTGCACATTTTAAAACCAAGACAACCAGAACCAAAGAGATCTACCCAGGGACACTCCATAGTTAGAAATAGCAGTCCTTAGGTATGATTAGAGATGAATGAGAATAAGGGAATAATTTATACTAAGGCATGAGTTATCACAGGAACAATCACAACAAGGTGATAGTAATAACGTCTCAGTAAACATTGAAGGGGTTGAAGAATGAAAAAGAAATGTAAGGATAAAGGGTCTAAAGATTGAAGCCCTCCACACACTTTAGGCAGAAACCAGGTCAATACATAATCTATCAGAATCACAAAGATGATTGCTGGTATTGAAGATAGACATCATGGACCCAGTGATGCAAAGCATAACCCTTCCTAGCCATTCGAGTTTCTCTCAAAAGAGACTTGTCTAATTTGTCACGGAGATACACATGTTATCTATTAACTTTCTCACTCCGGGATGTTGATATTGAATAGGTGGTAGTCAGCTCCAACCTTTGATCACTAAAACCAAAGTGCACAAATCAAGTCTAGAGCCAAGAGAGATCAAATTATAAATCTCATTAGGACACAATTATTCATGTAAAACACTTATTGTTCATCAATATACAACAATTGATATCAAAGAGTCCTAAGCATTATCCTTGTGATCTTGCCAGAACATTCAGAGTGACGCTCTTTAGTATTCATAGTGACGAATGGAAATCCTTCCAGTGTGAACATCAAACAGCACTACGGTAGGTGACTTACAAGATTCTATATGAATCAAGCTTGTGCTAACTGGATATCAATTTGGTCAAGTAAATGAATTGACGACTTAATCAGTAAGATAGTAACTAACCGATTCCTACACAGTACACAAAGCAAAACAAACACATTTTTGGCAATTTTATGTTTGTTTTTTGGTCATTATTGTTCATTTTCGCATGTTTAATTAGGTCAAAGGTATGTGTAATTAAACACATACCAAAATCTCCCATACTAAACTATTGCCGTGTTCTCACGCAATTCTATAAGTAAATACTTAAAAAAACTAAGAATCTTAATCCCCCTTGACTAATTACCTCAAAAAGTAGCTAAGTGTTCATCAAGGAGAATTAAAGAATCAATAACTTTGAAAAGCCCCGTTTTGATCATTTATATATATATAAATTACCACACATTTTTTTATATTTTTTCCTTTTTCTTTTTCTAACTAGAATGGTTGACTTTTGTTATTTTTTATAACTTTAGGGTCATAGAACAAGAAGCACTTCAATTCTAAAATGCCCAAAAAGGATAAATTCATCGTTCTTGACTTTTCACTTGTCCCAAACCAAGCTTAAAAATAGAATCACCATTAAATACAAGCTAAGATGCTAACACTACTCATACTTGTAACTTGTGAAACTTTTCACACCTGACAATTATTATATCTTAGGTGAATGTGCTTATTTCTAATTTCAATCATGGATCAACCTTTTTAAGAAAATTGTAATATTTCTATGCTTCACGTTCCACCCAAGTATTATGATTTTGAAGGCGAGATCATTTCATGTAGCGACTTTCTTCTCGGCACATCCCAGCCGAGACCGGCTTAGGTGACCAGGCTTTTAACACCCCACAGAGAATAGTATCGAAACTCATGGACCTTCGGTTTCCAAAACTCTTAAGTTTCCCGTCAAATAAACAATTCATTTAGAAAAATCCCAACTCAAATAAACAATTCATTTAAATTTAAGAAAAAGAGATTTTCCCTATATTTATTAAATCACACATATTACACTCAATATAATTATACATCCTTTAAACGAAGGAAATCCTCAACCTTTTTTGTTAGCCTCGTAATATTGAGCCGAACAGGAAGTTCGTTCATTACGTGTACGAGTCTCGGTCATTTAATTAGTCAATGTTGTAATAGTATAATATTGGGAATCGGGCTCGATAGTTAATCTAATATTGTATATGTTTCGGGTTTAATCCCAAGCATTACCCGAGCCCGAGTCCTAGTCAAATATCCCGCACGTCACTTTAAAGTGTTGGGGTATATATACCTTTTCCTCTTTGGAAAAGGTAAGCAAGAGTTCACTTTAATATATCTTTCTCATTTCCTTTTCTATATTCTCTCTTAACTCTCTCTCTTGTTTCTCTCTCTAAAACCTTCACTTCTTCTTCTCTTTTCTTCTTTGATTCGTGTTGTATGATATGAAGTGAAGTGTTATACGGGATCCTACAGTTGGCATCAGAGCTACAGTGGATTTGTGTATGATTCTTGTGGCTAAACAAGATCAAATTCGTGAGTTAGTAAGTAACTTTATTTGTTCTTGGTTCAAAAAGTCTAACCCGGATTTTTTTGCTTAGATGTGTTTATGTTTATGTGTTTAAGCTAGATCTAGGCATAAGGTAACTAGTTGTGCAAGAAAAATCAAGTTAAAAGGTCATAAAGGGTTTGATTTTGGTGATTTTGTGTGAAAAATACGTATTTTGCTCGAAGAGAAATATGCAGGTATGAATCAAGCGAAATATGTTTGAAGGAAGCGAAATATGACAACTTTGAAGCGAAATATGTCATTAGGCAAGCGAAATATGCAACTTTGCAAGCGGAATATGTCATTTTAAAGGGAAATATGACAGTTTAAGTAATCAAGCGAAATATGACAAGTCTAAGTGAAATATGCAAGTTAGAAGCGAAATATGCAAGCCCTAAGCGAAATATGCAAAATTCCAAGCGAAACATGCAATTCCCAAACAGGTGAATTAAGCAGGTGAATTAAACCAGCGATTTAAGCCAGCGGTTTACCTCTAATCCAACGATTTAACACACTGATCCAGCGATTTAACACACTGATTCACCACTTGGATTTTTTCCAACATTGCATTTTATCCTCGGACTTTGAACTTTAATCGACACTTAACCAATAGCAACAAACATCGACCTAAACCATCAACAAGGACTTAAAAGATAATCAAACCACATCAAACAAACCTTAAACACAAACGATTATTCATTCACGGTTTTCTATTGATTTTGTAAAATCCCGTTAACTTCTTATCGGTTTTAATCATAGACCTGTAAAATCCCGTGAACGATAATTGTAATCAAAAACCACAACCTCAATCACATTACATCCACTAAAGATCCAACAAATCTTTCACTTCAATTCACGATAAAATGGAAAAGAAAGATACCTTATCTTCGTGTTCGGAATCAGAAGAACAACAAATGCAACTAATTCAAGTCAAATCAAAAGAAAGTTGCATGGTATCTTTTCAACGACTTCATTCACACCTCAAGCGTCTTTCAAACAACGACTTAAAAGGAAGTCGAACCGAGAATGGATTCGGACGCGCCTTTGCAACACTCTTTGGTCAAGATTTTGAGACTTTTACAGGCACGGTGTTCCTAAACATGGATCAACTTCAAAAGCAACTTGATAACCACGAATTTCAAGAGATTGGATCCATGGCTTCTTTTAAAGTACTCGAGACACAGTTTCAAATGTTCATCAACTCACAGATCTATTTGAATGATGAATATATTGTAATGACACGCAACTACTTTCTACAATACACTCAACTTGATATTCCAGAATTCCGTGAGACGCTGGTCCAATTCATGGAATATGTCAAAAAGTCGATTGATGAAAGAGCGACTGCATTAAATATGGAGCTTTACTGCAGTGGTGAATGAAAGACAAACCCAGACAACAGAGGAAAAGATTGATACGAGTAATGCATTGATGAATTGCGATGATGTTTCAGTTATCATTAAAAGCAATGGGACAGAATCACAAAAGCAGGATACAAGCAGCAGATCAAGGAATGATGCGGACATCAGACCCATATATGATGAAGAGCCAATGGCTGAGGTACAAATGACTGCTGATGATAATGTATCTGCTACAGGACAACAGCATACTGAGCAACCTGAATCCAATAATGAAGGAGAGGTTGACCAGAATGCTGATCAATGTTATGACACACGTCCTTTGCCTGCTAAATTAACTGATAACACGACAACTGAACTCTCAAATCAATTACTCGAGTCTAAAAATGTTTGTCTCAAAAACTCGAAGCACATTGTATTAATCTTGAACTACAAATGGAAAACAATGTTTTAAAATCAGGGCAACATAGCCAATTTTTAAAAGAGAAAAGTAATGAAGCCAAAGTTAAAAATGACATCGATGTAACTGAAACAATAAACATCGAATTGGAGCATAGTGTGGCTAAATTACTTGCAGAGAATGAGCAGTTACATAAGGAAAAGAGCACTTGAAACAGACTTACAAAGATCTTTTTGATTTTATCAAAAGGACACAAGTTCAGACCAAAGACCATAATGACTCTTTAATGGTACAACTGAACAAAAAGTCTAATGAAAATGTTGATGTACTAGCTCAGATTCAGAAAAAGGGATTTGCAATTGCAGCATTAAAAATGAGTTAAGGAAACTAATAGGAAATAGTGTGAATACTAAGTTTGCAAAACCATCAATCTTGGGGAAACCAGTTTTACAACCACATAGAAACCAGTTCGTTGTTAGACAACCGACTACATTTAAATCTGAACGACCTAAAATATCAAAAGAACGGTTTGCCTCCTAAATTGATGTGAGTAACGATTTGTCAAAACCAGTCACTACACATTATCTGCTTAAGAGAAGAGAATCTGCCTTTGCAAAACCTCATTATATGATTGCAACTAGCTCATCTAGGTATAGCTCAAACGACATTGTTCATAATCACTACCTAGAGGAGGCTAAGAAAAAGACACAAGAACACTCTAGGATCCCTAGAAATTTTTCTGACACCAAACATTTTGTTTGCTCGACATGTCAGAAATGCGTCTTTAATGCCAATCATGACGCTTATGTAATAAAATTCCTAAAAGAAGTCAACTCGCGTGCTATGGTTCCATCCAATAAGACAACGAACAAAAACAAACCCGTAGAGCAAATAAGGGTTGCAACGAAACCAAATAGTCAGATCCCAACCGGACATAGGTTTTCAATAAAAAGGACTTCCATTGTGCATGAGAAAACAACAAGTCCTAGATCTAGTCTTAAGTCGCAACCGGAAAGATATTCACCTCTAGCACAACAAAGGTTGACAGTGAACCCCCAAATGGTTCAAAAGAAGATATCACTAACCAATGTGAAAGCGAACAAGCTCTTGATGTTAGTGCAGGTACTCTCTTAAGTACAGGTACATCGTTCAATCCTATAAAGGAAGGACTCAGAGTTTGGTTGCGGAAAAGACAGATATCTCAGAAAACAAGGCTTTAAGGTATTTTGATATGATGATCAACAAAATGATGTTTGAACACATCAGTTCAGGCCTCTTTCTTCATCAAAGAAATGATGTCTGATCATAACAGTTCAGACCTCGCACCACAACGACAAGAGATGTCTGTTGAAAATGTCTCTTCAGGCCTCGTTCCTCAAGGACAAAAGGCGTCAGATTATGACAACTCTGACCCCGTGCCCCCAAGACAAAATGTTGTTCCTACAGCAAAGAAGACAGATTCGTCACAACAAGGGTTGGAATTTCTCTTCAGTCCTTTACTTGAAGAATATTACAATCCAGCACACGGTCATGCTGAGGACAACAACAATGATCAAGCACCGAATGCATCATTTCAAGAAGCTGAATTTATCAATCCTTTTTGTACACGGGTACAAGAAATTGGTGAGTCTTCCTCACGCAACATTGATAATACCGATGTGCATTCATTTCAACCACAAAGTCATGATTACCGATGGACCAGAGATCATCCATTAGAACAAGTTCGTGGAAATCCAACCATGCCAGTTCAAACAAGACGACAACTTGCCATAGATCCTGAAATGTGTATGTTCGCGCTCACAGTGAGTATTGTTGAACCGAAGAACATTAAGGAGGCAATGGCTGATTCTGCATGGATTGAAGCAATGCAGGAAGAACTTCATCAGTTCGACAGACTAAAAGTCTGGGAACTTGTCGACAAACCATTTGGCAAGATGATTATAAAGCTAAAGTGGTTATGGAAGAACAAAAAGGATGAAGATCAGACTGTAATTCGCAACAAAGCACGACTTGTAGCTAAAGGTTATGCTCAGGAAGAGGGTATTGATTTCGAAGAATCATTTGCACCAGTTGCTCGCTTAGAAGCAGTTCGGATTTTTGTTGCCTACGCAACACACAAGTCTTTTCCAATCTATCAGATGGACGTGAAAACGGCATTTCTTAATGGTCCACTGAAGGAGGAGGTTTATGTTGCTCAGCCAGAAGGGTTCGTTGATCCAGATCATCCAGAAAAAGTCTACCTTCTGAGGAAAGCTTTGTATGGATTAAAGCAAGCTCCAAGAGCCTGGTATGATGAACTTTCCAACTTCTTGATGTCCAAAGGCTTTACTAAAGGTATAATTGACCTAACTTTATTCAAGATAAAATACGGGGAGGATATTCTACTTGTGCAGATTTACGTTGATGACATAATTTTTAGGTCTACAAACCCTAAATATTCAAAAAGATTTGAAAAGTTAATGCATAGTAGATTTGAAATGTCCTTAATGGGGGAGATGAAGTTCTTTTTAGGACTACAGATCCACCAGTCCCCAAAAGGTATTTTTATCAATCAGGCCAAGTACGCTTTAGAAATTCTGAAAAAGCATAATATGGACAATTGTCACTCCATTGGTACACCATTGGCTACAAAACCCAAACTAGATGTAGATTTGAGTGGAGAACCCGTAGACCAATCTGATTATCGTAGTAAAATCGGGTCACTCATGTACTTGACATCTAGTAGACCAGACTTAGTGCAAGCAGTATGCTATTGTGCACGTTATCAAGCACGACCAACACACCTAGCTCATCTAGGTATAGCTCAAATGACATAGTTCATAATCACTACCTGGAGGAGGCTAAGAAAAAGACACAAGAACACTCTAGGAACTCTAGAAATTTTCTGACTCCAAAACATTTGTTTGCTCGACATGTCAGACATGTGTCTTTAATGAAAATCATGATGATTGTGTAAAAAAATTCCTGAAAGAAGTCAACTCGCGTGCTAAGGTTCCATCCAATAAGACAACGAACAGAAACAAACCCGTAGAGCAAATAAGGGTTGCAACGAAACCAAATAGACAGATCCTAACAGGACATAGGTTTTCAATAAAAAGGGACGTCCATTGTGCATGAGAAAACAACAATTCCTATCTCTTGTCTTATGTGGCAACCAACGGGTAGAACAAATTTAATTATTCTCCAAGACTGTTTGTCTTAGATGGGTTTTTCCAACCGAAAGATGCTTCACCTCTAGCACAACAAAGGTTGACAGTGAACCCCCAAGTGGTTCAAAAGCTCTTGATGTTAGTGCATGTACTCTCTTAAGTACAGGTACATCGTTCAATCCTATAAAGGAAGTGAACTCAGAGTTTGTTCGAGAAAATACAGATATCTCAGAAAAAATGGGCTTTCAAGAATTTTGATCTGATGGATCATTTGTTCAGAAGACGTTTGATCGCAGGCAATCATCATCGGTCGTCATGGCCACGATGTCTGATCAACATACAGTTCAGACCTCGCACCACAACGACAAATGGTGTCTGCTGAAAATAACACTTTAGGCCCCGTTCCTTAATGTTAAAAAGACGTTTGATCGCAGCAGATCAAGCCTCGGTCTTCATGGCAATGATGTCTGATCACAACAGTTCAGACCTCGCACCACAACGACAAATGGTGTCTGCTGAAAATAACACTTCAGGCCCCGTTCCTCAATGTTCAAATGACGTTTGAACAACGCAGTTCAAGCCTCGTTCTTCATCAAATGACTTCTGATCATAACCGTTCAGAACTCGGAATTCACGACCACAGCAATGAACAGTCAAGTTCAAAGCTGGTTCCAAAAGTTGTTCCTTAAGCAAACAAGACAGCTACATCACGACAAGAGTTGGAATTACTATTCCACCATCACATAGCAATGCTGAGGACAACAGGTATATATATATAAATACAAAATCTAAAAAATAGAAAATTTCCAAAAAGAATCTTCTCGACATGTCTCTTGGAATCGATAACATTTACGTGCTTAGAAATGTCGATTACATTATGACACGGTGTTTTAAATGATTCGAGCGAGAGTTGCAAATAGTTTCAAACATGTCATTTCTAATTTTCTAAATGGCTTATGTGCAAAAATCAGTACATAACCCGGACTTCAAATAAAGGAAGGTTTATAACTTATCCTCACAACGAGAAAATTAACGTTTCTCGTGCTTGAACTGTATCTTACAAGAACATTCAATAGTTTTTAGCCCAAGAAAAAGTTGGTACATATCAGTGCGCTTACACCTTAGCGTTAAAGAGAAGTCCTCAAACAACTGGTATTTCAAAAAGTTGAACACAATTTTTTAAGAATATCTCGATGACAATTCATAAACTTTCTAAAATTGTGTTTTCAACACTCCAACCCTCCAATGGTTATCAAAGACAAAATTTTTCAATTGGTCCTATTTTTGTGATGGGTGGGGGTGGAGTTTTCTCAAAAACAAAGTTTTAAATGTTCTTGGATACATCATCTCGAACATTCTATGTATTCCAAAACATATCAAAATGTTCCAAACCATTCATAGCTGATAATATTTCTCCTCACAAATTTTTTCAAGACATATTTTAATCACAAGGTATTTCAAAAACTAAGTGTTTATTATTTAAAATAAGGGGAGAAAATGTATTTAAAATAAGGGGAGAAAATGTAATTAAAATATGATCTAATCGACTCAATGTGCTGAACAGTAAGAAAAGGTTTTATGGTTTGATCTTATACCCAACAACATCTTAATTTCATGACGATTCTGAAGTCATAAGGTGGTTAGGTTAGGAATCAATCCTATGATCCAACCAGAACCGGAGGATCTACCCAAGGATAATCCTATGATCCAACCAGAACCGGAGGATCTACCCAAGGATAATCCAAAGTTAGAAATAGCAATCCTTAGGTATGATTGGAGATGAATGTATATGGGAATAATGCCGACTAAGATTGAGCTAACACTGGAACAATCACAACAAGGTGTTAGTAATGACGTCTTGGTAAGCATTGAAGGCGTTGAAGAATGAAAAAGAAATGTATGGATAAATGGTCTAAAGAAAGAAGCCCTCCACACAACTTAAGGCAGAAACCGGGTCAATACATATGCTGTCAGAATCACAAGTTGATTGCTGACATTGAAAATGACATCATGGACCCAGTGATGCAATGCACAACCCTTCCCAGCCATTCGGGTTTCTCTCAACAGAAACTTGTCTCATTTGTCACGGAGATACACACGTTATCTATTGACATCTCACTCCGAGATTGTTGATATTGAATAGGTGGCAATCTGCTCCAGCCTCCGAGTACTAAAACCAAAATGCACTAATCGAGTCTAGAGCCAAGAGATCAATCTAAATCTCGTTAGGACACATTCCATTTCAAACACTTGTTGAACATCATCAGGTTCACAAGCTGTTATCAAGAGTCCTACGCAATATCATTGTGATATTTGCCAGAACATCCGAGTGATACTAATGTATTCACAATGAAGATGGAAATCCTGCTTGAGCCAGCATCAAACAAGCTCTTGGTAGGTGACTTGCGAGATTCTATATGAATCAAACTTGTGACAACTGGATATCGATTTGGTCCAGTAAATGAATTGACGGTTGATGAATTTTGATAAAAAGATTAAAACTTCTGATGTGTTACAAAAACGCTTTTACAAGTAATATGTCGATTGATTTTCAAATCAATTTTCTTGATTATCACTAACGTAAACCTGCAGGTTAAAACGGTGGTGACGGTATCCCAATCAACCAAAGTCGATTCATTACCACATATTCATGCTCATTCTACAAAGACGAACTATCAAGAAAGCTCAAGATTTAAAAGGCAAAGACTTCTGCTAACTCTGATTTGAAGCTATCAAGATGAGGCACAGTATGAGAATGTTGGTCAAAGACTCAAGATCGCAAGATGGCATAGACGTTAAAGACAATGTCAAAGGCTCAAAAGTAAAGATCGCAAAGCATGAAGGAACAAGCCTACAACAAAGAACAAAGAGAAAGACCAAGACCACATGAGCTTAACGACAAAAGCAATCTCATTGATCTCATGAAGGAGTGTCATCAATGAACTCACTTCGGGGGAGATTGTTAGCCTCAAAATATTGAGCCGAACAGGAAGTTCGTTCATTACGTGTACGAGTCTTGGTCATTTAATTAGTTAATGTTGTAATAGTATAATATCATGAATCGGGCTTGATAGTTAATCTAATATTTTATATGTTTCGTGTTTAATCCCAAGCATTACCCGAGCCCGGGTCCTAGTCAAATATCACGCACGCCACTTTAAAGTGTCGGGGTATATATACCTTTTCCTCTTTGGAAAAGGTAAGCAAGAGTTCACTTTAATATATCTTTCTCATTTCCTTTTCTATATTCTCTCTCAACTCTCTCTCTTGTTTCTCTCTCTAAAACCTTCATTTCTTCTTCTCTTTTCTTCTTCGATTCGTGTTGTATGATATGAAGTGAAGTGTTATACGGGATCCTACATTTTTGAAGGCTACAACATCGGTTGTGAGCCGGCAAGATGCATCAAACTTTTTTAGTCTCGGATAATTACTATGTGCCTTATTTAGAAGACTGCAACATCTGTTGTGAGCCGGCAAGATGTAGTAAACTTTTATTAGCCCACAGTTTTTATTATTGTTATTATTACCTCATTTTTCATTTTTTTTACACTATATATTACCACGATATAGAGAAAATTTCTTTTTAGAAAATTTAAGTTTAAATTTGAACTAAGACTAAATAAATTATTATTATCGACCATACTTCAAAAATCGTTGATTTAAGTTTAATTTTCAAAAAGAGCACGTATTATTAGTCTGGTTAGAAGCTTATGGGAGAAAAAAAGCCACAAACTACACCTATGAGCTCTTAAGATTTCAAACTAATCCTTGCTTAGTATCTAACTCATAATTAACTCTATCATTTCTCGTTCTTCGCAAATTTAAAATCTTTAATGAAAAGATCCGTGAATGCTTAGTCAAGTTTATAACGGTTAAGGGACAAAGCTAAGAGCTCAACACGCTCGATCAAGTCAATATTTATTCTTATTCTACCCAGCAGCAACAAGAAAGTCAAACATTCGCGATTAAAACACTTATTTTATTTGAAAATTTCTTAATTTTTTTTCATTTCTTTTTGGTATTTTGGTGGTATTAAAAACGGGATTTTGTGAAAACAACGAATGCATGCACCAATCAAATCGATAGTTCCCCCCATTACTCAGATTTGAACAGTGTCCTTAATGTTTTAAGAAGGTAAGGGTCTTTACGTACATCTAAAGCCGTTTATTACGAATGGCTCAAAGATTAAACGTTAGTCGAATAATTATTTGGATATTGGATTCCCATAATTATGCAACAAAGGATTGAAGCTCGACGTGAATCCACGAAGGACAAAACCATGAGGCACGAGAGGCTTCATAATCGGGGCAATCTGGAAGTATACAACCAAAAAACCACAAAACACGAGAAGGAAGAGGCGAACTCTCCTCACATTACCCTTTATTCATATAACTTCTATTATAAATTATATTAGGATAAGCAGGGTTGCACCCAGTAAGCGCTTGTTTTGTTAACCGCGTCTTGGCCTGACTCGATCCTATACTTGAGCGGTGGGTAGTCAAGGAGGATAGAAAGGAGAGAAATGGGAACATCCAAGATAGGACTGTCTGCCCTCCATTAAATCATCATCAGGCTTGCAGAAAAAAGCTGGAAATGCTTTTTAACGCCCGATGAGATTTAAAGAGATGAGATTTGTCCTCAATTTCGGATATTAAAAATAGAAGCAATAGTGTCAATCACTAGACAAAGGCGGTGGGTTGGGTGGGGTAAAATTTTAGGCCCCAAAATTCTAGGCATAAGAACATAATGTTTAGAAATATCACCCACCACTTTGGCAGTCAAAAGTCCCGTATCGGGCTCAAAGTAAATTCCATCATCCGGCGGTTTCGCAGGAGGACGAGGGGATGATGGAACATCAAAATGAAATGACTCATTTTCAGGAAGTGAAGGGGAATCATTGCTAAGCAATTCTTCAAGGAAAAGGATATCCCCTTCAGAGTCATAGTCATCATTCTCAATGCCTGGTGGCATCGAGTCATCCGGAGTAAGAAATAAATCGATCTCCTCCATAAGAAAGTCACTATCCTCAACGGGGATAGGAGATGGGGAGAAAGATTCGATTACAGCATCAGAAACTTCAGGATTTAGTTCTTTCGGAGGTCGAGGAGATGAATTATCATACAACAATTTCTCAACAAGACGAATTTCTTCCTCAGGATCAAAGTCGGTTTCATTAATTCCCGGTGGAATTAAATCGATATGAGCGACCGGAGAACTCATCGAGAAGAGAATCGATCTTAGGAGAAGAAATAATCGAAGTATCTTGATTAAGCAAAGATTCTATAAGATCAGACTCAACATTAAAGTGATGCGGATCTATCTTAGTAGAAATGATTTCTTCATCAAAAAGAGGGTTCGAATAAATTTCCTTCGGAACGTCCTCATCAGAAAATGACTCGTCGTCACTAGAGGAAAAATCGTCGTCAGCATCAAAGAGAGGATTAGAGAAAGTTGTAAAATTATCACAAACGGGCACATCACACTCACTTTCGATATCGGAAAAATCCTCGGACTCACTTGGGATTGGGAAAAGTTTCTTAACATTAGACTTTATTAATTCGTCTGATTTCGTTTCCGGAATAGTGCTAAGATGCTCGTCCCCCATACTTAGAGAGTTATCGGGTTCCTCAGTTGGTAAGACATGTGTGATTGCAATAGTATACTCCTCGTCATCATCTTCGTAGAAGGCAGGGCAATTCCAGTTCGGAGTATTAATATAATCTGCCAGATCCTCACTTATAATTTGAAAATCTTTAAGAAGTTTATGAAGCAATTTTTGTATATCCTCTGGTTGATGTTGCTTTTCTTTAAAAGCATGCTTAATTTCAAAAAATTTCTCCCAAACTAGCAATAAAGCCTTTGGCGTTTCTCTAAAAGATATACGATTAAACTTCTTTAAAAAGGTTTGTATAGATTTCATTAGGTTTTCTATGGCTTACACACTCGTTTCTTGAGGAGGTTGATGAATGACGGTATACTGCGGGGGTTGATATTGGTCAAAACCGGAAGCATTAGAATTATAGCAAAGATTAGTTCATAGAAATTTTGGTTCAACGGTTGACACTGAAAAGTCTCATGAGGACCCCTGCAGTTTTCACAACAAAGATATTGTTGTGGGAAACTTTGTGAAATTTTTGGAAAATTATTATCAAAGTTTTGATTGAAACACAGTTCCTGTTCGTAGACAAACGGAACTTGAGGTGGACAATCGTAACCATAATGAGCATCATTCCCACATGACTGACAAGTACACCGTTGAAAAAATAAATTGTCAAACGGATCTCCACACCCGTAACAATAACGTTGGTCGATTTGTGGAGGACTTTGTGAAAATATTTTACTGGGGTCCTGATAATAGACAAATGGTTCTTAAGGTGCATAACCAAAGTTAGGATTGTCATTGAATGACTTAGCATAGTGAGTTTGGGGTTGTTGAAGTCTTTTATAAAAATCTTTGAAATAAGTTTGGGGTCGTTGTAGTATAGTGGTAAGTATTCCCGCCTGGCACGCGGGTGACCAGGGTTCGATCCCCGGCAGCGACGCCAAAAATTGATTCTTAAAATTAATTATACTAATATATATAACTTAATATACATATATATAATTAAAATCAAAATATCAAATAATGAGAGAGAGTGTAAGTATTCCGTAAGATTTTTAAGAAGGAAAATTGCCTTTAACCAAAGCAAAATCCAAAACCTTCCCGGGTCGTTTCCCGACGAGGCGTGAATTGAGAATCGAGTTTAAGTTCGTGATCGCGTGTTTGAATAATCAAGATTTTTTATTTGTATTCTATTTCTACTAATAATATGCAAAAAAAATAAACGCAAGTAAACAATGAAAGCAATTAAAGATCGAACCTAAAAAACGTTAACGTAAATTAAAAACGCGACTCTAAAACCTAAATTATCAAATTTTAACCCTACAAAAACAAATTTAATTTTTAAAGGTCCTAAATGATTAAAAATAATTTTAGAAAAAGAATTATACTTTTTTGACTTTTATTTTATTTATTATGAATTAAAAACAGTTTTAATCTAAAAATATTATAAAAAAAATTAAACTATTTTATAAAAAACTGAAAAATGCACGAAAAGTACTTTGAACTATGCAGAATCTAAGAAAAATAAAATGGGTCCAACAGCTTATTGGAATAAGCTGGAAATAAGCTAAAAAGAGCTGAAAGGCTTAACTGGCAAAACAGGGTTAAATATTAAATGTATCAATCCATGAATGAAAAAGACCCTAGGGCAGTTGGTAGGAGTGTGGTGTGTTAAAGTGTTGGTGTGTGAAGGGGAGGTCACGGTTTCGAAACCTGTGGCCATCCTTTTTTCATAAAACATTTTATTTTATATTTTCTTTTTGAAAAGCTAAAGTTAAGACTAAAATATGCAACTTTAATGAAAAGACTTTTGACAAAACTTATTTTTAAGCTAGGAAAAAGCATAAACAAAATGACAGTTTAGGAATTAAGCTAAATGTCATTAAGCTAAAACTGTTTTTGGCTTTTTGGACTAAATAAGCAACTAGAAATCAAATAAGCAAAAAACAGACTTAAACTTAGACTCAATAAGCAAAAGGGACCGGAAACCTGGTGGCCATCCTTTTTTCATTTAAAAACATTTGTTTTATTAATTTTCTTTTTGGAAAAAACTAAAGTTAAGGACCCTTAAAATAAGCAACTTTAATGAAAAGACTTTTGACACAAAACTTTATTTTTAAGGCTTGCAAAAGCAAACATATATTAAACCAAAATGACAGTTTAGGAATTAAGCTAAATGTCATTAAGCTAAAACTGTTTTTGGCTTTTTGGACTAAATAAGCAACTAGAAATCAAATAAGCAAAAAACAGACTTAAACTTAGACTCAATAAGCAAAAGGGACAAAAAATAAGCTGACATTATAAGCTGAAAAACACTAATTAAGCTAAAAAGACACACAGTGAACAATTGAATAGGACTTTTAGGACTAGATTACTGATTTTTAAAGCTAACTTTTGGGGGAATAGCAAAGACAATTAGCATACTAAAGTAAAAACAGATTTAGATTAAGACTAAATGGACACAAATAAGCAGGAAATAAGAACTTTGACACCTAGATTAAGCTAGAAAAAGGGTACATAAGAGAGACAGACTAAGCTAATGTTTTTGGCTTTTTATATAAACTAGCTGATCTGCAGCTTGAATTTAAGACTAAATAAGCAAAAGCAAAAGCTAAAAACTCAGAAAAGCTAAAGACTTTGACTCAATAATCAATTGGAAACTGGAGTTAAGCTAAAATAAACAACTAAATAAACTAAAAATCAAAGCTAAATCAGACTGCATTTTTTTGACTTCTTACTTTTTATGCTAATGACTAGTGCAAGTAGAATTTGAGACTCTAAAATGACTTTTGATACTTTAAAAACTTAAGTCAGATTAAAAGCAGCTTACAATAAGCTAAGAACAACCCAAATAAAGCCAAGTTAATCTAGAACTAAACCCCTAATGATCAGCAATTATTGATTTTTAAGGATTTCTCATAAACCACTAGTACTTGACTGATTATTTTCAAGGCTATTCCAAAGTTAACAAAATCAAAACAAATGCTCCTTGTTTGCTTCCATGAACTGGAATTGAGCATTCAGACTACAAACTTTAATAGATTTTGGAAACTGATCAAAAAAGCATCTAGAAAACCTAATGAACTAACAGATTTGAACAATGAGTAAACTAACTTCAAAACTAAATGAAACTTAATCTGAATTTGAGAAAACTAAACCTAAGGCCTAATTAGAGCTTAAACAAAGTTGACTTAATAACTAAAAGCAACACAAGCAGTTTTAACTAAGTTAAAACTGCTTGTGCCAAACACCCCTTGAAAATCCTTAAGTCTAGATTTAAGCTAAAACAGATTCATATAAGTCTTAAATGGCTAAAACAGATTAAGTACTAATCATAAAAGAGACAAATAAGCAAAAACTAAAGAGAAATAAGAACTTATTAACAATCTAAACCTATAAGCAGATTTAACTAAAAACAAGGCAGTTTTAACTAAAAACTTGACAGATTCATTTTAAACTTAAATCAAACTAAACTAAGCTAGTACTGGTCACATTAAGCAATATTAAGACAACAATAAGCACTAAAAACCATAATAAGCAGATATAAGTTGTTTGAAAGCATGTTAAGAGAAAATGGAATAACCTACATCCATAAGCTTTCACTGAAGAACCTAAAGCTCTAGGGATTCAACTTGTTGTCAATAAGCTGAATCCAAACCCATAAGCTCATCCATTGCTAGCTTATCATCCAAAATGCTATAAAACAGAATTTATGGAAAACTAGAAGGGGGGCTAAATAATTTATAGCTTTTTAATTTAATGTTTATGTTTGTTTATGAAAACTTAGATTCGACTTTTTGTGAATTCAATACTTGCACAATATGAACAATATAAAGAAGTAAGAGTAAATAAAGGAATAAGAGATAAGAGTTGGAAAGATCAAACCACAATACAAGGATTTATAGTGGCTTGGTTACAAAGCTCCTCTTTGGCCTACTCCACTCCTCGAGCACCTAACTCGAGAGTTTTCTTCACTATGTCAATAAACTCCCTTATGGCGGAGAAAACCGTAC
>BQNB010122406.1:0-20291 GCA_026074375.1 Tanacetum coccineum
AAACCCTAAACAAAACACTAAACCCTAAATTCATTTTAACTTTAAAACTAAACCCTAAAACTTAATCCTAAGCCCTAAACCCTAATCCTAAACACTAAACCATAATCCTAACACTAATCCTAAACCTTAATCTATCCTAAACCCTAGCCCTAACTCGAAAATAAAGTCCAAAACCCTAAACGAGACCTAAATGGACCCGATACACCTTTTCTTCCATTTTGACCCATTTTAAATCCAAGCACCCATCCTAGCACCTCCATGACCTCACTTTTATGTCTCCAAGCTGCTTACAAGCACCTCCCTTTCAACTCTTGGCCACCAAACTTGCAACATCACCTCCTTGTCTTCCTTTTATAGTCGAACCCCTCTAACACCACATATCTTGCTTAGATATTTTTCTAGCTTGTATTACTCATTAATAGCTTCCATGGATCATATATCTACAGCCTCTATCCCTTTGGTAACAAGAAAACTTAGGCACAAAGGCTTCCAAGCTCTATAAATACACGAACCAAGCACCCCATTTCAAATCATCCCACACAACTCTTCTCACACCCTCAAATGGAATTCTAACCCTTCCATAGCAGAAATAAAAGATCAATAGAAGTCCCTAAGCTCAGAATAGAAGCCAAGAAGCAAGAAAAATGAAGTCTTGAAGCCATTTCTAGGCGTTCGGATCATAAAAACCCTTTTCGACCCATTTTAGCTCAAGTAAGCCTAAGATCTTGTTCCATAAGCTTATATTCTATACAATAATGTTCATAATACTCTTAATATCATGTATGAACTCTTGTTTGAAGCTTTGAATCCTCAAACCCATGTGTTTTTGATAAAAACCCTAAAAACGACCCGTTTTGATTTTCTAGCTAACGGATCCTTTTTCCAAACTTTTGTTATGTTAAAACTTCTTATTTTAGCATATACTAATAAGCTATAACCTGCAAATATCATTTGGAATCCTAAAATAAGCTTGCATGGCATTTTGGACTTGTTTTACAAAAGTATTCCATGCAAGGGGTATATATCGTAACTTTCTGAAACTTATAACTAAAGGGGCTGAAAAGGTCATTATTATAAAGTTATAACTATAAGGACCTATTTTGCCAAGTTGTAAAGTTAAATGTTTAAATTATATATACTTTATATATAAAGGACTAAACTTGTAAAAGTTTATAAACCAGGGGTATATATTGCCATTTTTGCAAACTTAAAAATATAAAATATAATATTTTTATACAAATTATAAAAATATATATATTAATATTATAAAACTCAATTTTGTTAAAACCCGACACATTTATCATTATTAATAATCGATCGACGCTTTATAAATCAATTACGTTATATAATTAACGTAATTTATCATCAACTAACTTTTGAAGAAACTTAAAATCTTATCGTATCACGTTACTAGGGAGCTTCATATAAGGGATTTCATTTGGGTATACGTTTTGACGAGTTTGCTGGATTTACGATTTAAAGTGTCCTAGCTCCTCAAACGTTTACTACATGACCTCTGAATTATGATGGCCCGAACAGTGATACAATATTTCCACAATTATTCAATCAAAATAATAATTACATTAAAACTTTATGAAGTTTTGACAATCAAACTAAGACTTGACATATTACCCAGGTTGTGTGACGAAGCCATTACTTTCATTTCATATACTTTTACCATCGATTAGATATCCATGTACCGTTAAGATGAGTTCATAGCCTTACTTTTAAATCATCTATTTCATAAACCTGTGAGGGGGATACATGCTATAAACCATGAATACAAGTGTTTTCTAAATGTATGCTATCCTGATATATTATTGCATCTGTTGTCTAAGTCCCTTTATGCCAAAAGACCTCCACCATTATGGACCATTAATCACTTGCAAGTGAACGCGAATATTGTGAATAGGCCTATTAGGATTGACGAATCCCGTTTGTGTTAGCCGGATAGGTAACCAAACACATTATATTTGAATTTCATAGGTATATGGCAATTGCCTACACCGGGGGCCATTATCATTATATATATCATTATTGATATATACACAAGTCAGTTTGTGTGCCATGAGCTTAGACGCAATAATACACTATTAATACTGTTTTCTATAATAATTGTACTCATTTCAATTATTACACTTATGGGCGTATAACAACATAACCCACTGCCTATAATGACTTGTATTCACACTATATATCATAAACCTATGAATTTCACTCAACCTTTGTGTTGACTTTTTAGCATGTTTATCTCAGGTAATTGAGCAACCATGGCACGGAGTGGCACGGACTTGAAGATGGCTAAACTGTTATCATTCAAACTTTATGTTTTTAGATTTTGGGACCTGTCCTTTTGTAAAACTCTGATGAATAAATGAATGATAACAAAATTTTCCAAAAACGTCTCTTTTGAGTCGTTTTCTATGATTATGACTGTTGTACTATGAAATAATACCTCATATTAGCTTTCGCTGCTATATGTAAAAATGGGGGTGTTACAGATTGGTATCATCGCCATGGTTATAGAGAACAAGGTTAAAACCTTAACTATAACTGTTTTTCTTCTTCTAGCCAAGAAAGTCCTTCGTGCCACTGCATTTCCCGAATAGTATGTAAAGATACATAATTACTATACTATCATATAAATAACTTATGTTATTTACACTAGGTTGTTACACAGTTATGTCTTCGTCCAACCACCCTATTATCGTCCCATCCGATTCCGATATTGAGGATGTTTTTTCCTCTATAAATGTTCCAGACTATTTCCCAGCCACACCGGGAAACACTTATCTTGACTCTTCAAATGAGTTAACTAAGTATCTTTTGGCCACACTAGTCTTCTCACCTTTACATGATAATCCGTATATGGAAATCATGCAAGCATATGATGCTACTGATAATGAATTACCTATTCCTCTACTTCAATCTCCTATTGCTCCACCAACTATTGTGTCTCCATCTCTAGTGTTATCACTATCACCAATGTTTGATTCCTGAGATTTCTTTCCTCTCGAGGAGATTTCACCACCTAAATACATTGAGACTCCTGTTGAATCACCCATTCCAATATATCCATCTTCATTAGTAGGATCTTCATCACCAGTTAGGTCAACTACACCACCACCAGACTATCCTTTTGATAAGTCTATCTTTGCAAAGTTAGATAACTCATTATGGATCATACCGCGGCCACCGGGAACTGAACCAGTCCCCGAGGAATCTAATGAGTCAGATGCTTGTTAGAATATTCATCTTTGGAAATAATCATGGAGGGTATCCAGGTTCGTCATCAAGGGACTTTGGAACAAGATCCAAGAACTCAAAAACAACAAGGGAGAACCATCATATTAGATCTGTGTCGTTTACATCTTTCTAGAATCTAACCACTGGTTGTGTGGTATAAATAATGACGCTTGTCAAATTTTGCTATGTAAATTACATAGACAAGTTATTTATGATCTAATACAGTAGTGATTCCATTATACCTCACTGTTTCATAATACCAATAGTGTATGTCAAGATTGTTTATCCTATATCCTGTAGTATGATGACTCATATCTTTATCCGAGATTACTATGATTCTTTTACCATCTGATTTTCTCAATTTTTTGTACTTAGAAACACTAAGCTTCCTATTGGATCACTCATTTCATTATTTTCGTGTCTATCTCTCAAATTCAAAATGTTTCCGTTATATCTTATATTATCAAAGAATGATCACAAATCTTTATAAACTTGTGATACGACTAAATCATTTTATAGATTCTTAATTCTGTATTGTCTTTCATATGTTGATAGAATGCCTCCTAAAAGGACGTCAATATCTGAAGCACCAGCCATGACTCATGCAGCCATCAAGAAACTAGTTGCTGATAGTATTTCCACAGCTCTGGAAGCACAAGCTGTAACAATGGCAGGTACTAGCAATCCCTACAGGAACACCGATCTTACTGAAACTCCTATAGCAAAAACGGGAAACTACAAAGAATTCATAACCTGTGAACCTTTCTACTTCAATGGTATAGAAGGAGCAGTTGGCCTCATCCGCTGGTTTGAACGAACCAAATCAGTATTCTCTCAAAGCAAATGTGCCAAGGAAAACAAAGTAACATTTGCTACTGGTACCCTTACTGACGATGCCTTGTCCTGGTGGAATGTATACGCCCAATCTATGGGAGTAGATCAAGCCAATCAAATCACATGGACTGAGTTAAAAAGTCTCTTGACAAACAAGTATTGTCCTCGAACTGAAGTCAGTAAAATGGGAGATGAACTTTACAATCTGACTGTAAAGGGATGTAAAACCTCGTATTCAAGGTCACTACTTAATTTAAATTTATAATTAAATTTTAAATTTTTAATCATTCATTTTAATTTCTTAATCGATTTTTATTAAAATCATCAATTTTAAAACCCTCGCGAATCTTACAATTGAAGTTATCCGTTTATTATAATCGAGAAACCAACGACTCCATATTAAGGCATTGAGTGCCTAATTATTTTGTTTTTATAATATTTATCTTTCTTGTGTTTTAAATTGCACCCGAGACGAAAACCATGATTTAGGAGAAAGTATCGGATTAGAATTAGTAATTAGGCCCGAGACTAAACTAGTATAAGTCGGGTTTATTATCAACAATTAGCCCAATCCCCTCCCCCTTCTCTCCTTTCCACGCCGGCCCAAACAACCCACATACACACACCCTTACAAAATTTATTTTACAAAGCCCACTCTCCTATTTTTTTGGTATAAGCCGGTTAGTAAAACCAAAGCCCACACCCTTTTTCCTTTTATTTATAAGCCGAACCAAAACTCACACACAACATTACAACATTAAAAAATAGAGAAGAGAGAAAAACCATCCGTATCCCTTCTTCTCTACCTGCTGTTCGACCCACAACATCCCCAAAACCACCATTCCACCTTCAAATCTCTACCAAATCTCCTCCAATCAACCCTAAATCACTTCAATAATAAACCCTAATATTCCCTCATCTATAAAACTCAATCATGCATGTGTTTGAGAAGTAGTGATTTTTGAAGATCTTGAAGATTTTAGGGTTTTTACTTGTTTGGAGGTTACAAGATGGTTAGGGTTTGATAATAAGTAATATTGAGCAAGATTGGGATTGGAAGAAGTTAAGGTTTGCTTTTGTTTGGCTTTGGTGATTTCGGCAGCCCAACACAACACCCTCTAGGGTTGTGTTTGATCTTTTAAAGCATCCCATTGTAAGTTAAAAGTGCTTCCTCAAACACCTCTTTATTGTTTTGATTTTCTAGTTAATGCATGTGCTTGATGCTTGATTTTTATGATCATGCAAGCATTGATTATGGATGATATTGATTAATTGGTGTAAGTGAGGAAAAATGTTTGTTAGATAGTGTACTTTGATGATTAGTGGCCTTGTGATGAATTAATTGAGGATTTAGAGGTGTTATGGATCGATTTAGAATAGGATTTAGTAGACTGTTTTGGGACAGCAGGTAAACGGAGCTTGTTCTCCAAAATTTTGGCCTGGATCCTGTGAGATAATATTATGGGTGAATAGATATAGGTCTTGGCATCATGAGATAGTTGGATGCTCAACCAATTCCTCCGTATGAGGGAGATATGGTCAAAATACGAACATGGGTCAATTCTGGACCTTCGATTAGAAAGCATGTTAATGTCAGGGTTTTTGAACTAAAAGTTTAGGTTTTAAAGCTTGGGTCAATACTATACATCTTATAGAAGCTCCATAATTTGGCCTCACACTCATTGCTATTTTAGTTTAGGATTTATGACTAAAACGGCAAAACTAAGAAATTAAGTTAATAATCTGGTTTGACCTTCGGTTAGTAAAAGTTGAATTCCTGTTGATTGGTAAATGAATTGAATGACTGGTTTAATGTTTTGAAAATTAGATTCATGTGGTTTTCTAGGGGTGAAAACCTCACCTTTAAATCTTTTATATAATGAGAGATATGGTCTGGTGATCATGGCTAAATTCTACAAACGGTAGTTTTCTGTTTTGAGTTAGCGATAGTAAATTGTCGTTTTCTAAAAATTGGAAAACAATTGGAATATGAGGCTTGATGTTATGGAAAGTATACTTCAAGGTATTTCCAAGGGTGAAAGCCTCATGTCTCTATCTTTTATGGTTTAGGATTTATGTTCTCTTAAAAATGACTAAAATCAGAAAATTAACTTTTACGTCTAGGATTGGAAAAATGAAAAGTACGACCACTTTCGATTGAGATAGGAATTAAGGGGCGAGACTTAGTAGATGTTTATTTTGATATGACCAAAGGATATACAACATGAGACTTTATAAAAACACCTTGGTTTAGTCTTGGTGCAATATTGTTTATGTTTCGGATTCTTTAACTAGTATTTTATAACTATTCTATTATAATGATATCATATATCATTCTAAGTCGCGACTTGCTTTATAGGTCTCGACTAATATTTGGAGTCATCTTCTCATTGTTGGTTTCTCTTCGATCATCCACTTATAGTAAGTTCATAGCCCCATCTTTTCTTCTTTAATGGTTTTCATAACTATTTTCAGGGTGAGAATACAAGCTCGTTTTACTAGTAAACTTATTGATTTCTACTACATGAGCGCTACAAGAATGTTATTACTAAATATTTTACCTGCCTACCACATGATTTCTAATACATGTTTGATACATGGTTATTTACTACTGATTTTATTAAAGCTTGATTTGCTTACTACATGATTGAGATCATTGATTATCTATTTACAAAACCGTAAGTTTTGAAGACATTATTTGTTTTACTAATGGAACACAAGTGCTTGGAGCGTATGCCTGACCCGATTATGAAATTATCTGCATGAGTCACTATTGCCAAAGTCCTTAATTTCATGAACCGTTAATTGCCCTGTAGGGGTGAACGCTAGTACATTTAATAGATCTATTAGGTTTGACAACCCCGTTCGAGGTCTGAATCGAATTCTTTCGAGCACCTTTTTAACGGGCGATTTTTATTGAGAATCGTAGGTATGAGGCAATAATACCTAGTACTAAGGCAACTATATTTGCATATAATATACGTTATTGTTAAGGTTTCGGTGTCATGAGCTCAATGCGGTAATGTTGAATGATACTATGAAATACTGTCGCTGGCTGATCTTAAACCTTGTGGTCCACTACTGATTATTACTTGATTTATCGAAAACACTTTGAAATGTTGTAGCGCTGCTTTTCTTACTGAAATATTTACTTGAATTATTTCAATGCTGTTTTTACTTAAACCTATGAATTCACCAACATTATTGTTGACGTTTTTGCATGTATTTTCTCAGGTTTATTTGCTCGGAGGGAAGCCGCACGGATATGTACTTTGGAGACTCTACATTTTCTCACATTCGATAAAACTTTATTTCTTGAAACATTGTGTTTTGTTAAAACTGTTTGGGACCTGTTTGTAAACTCTGATCTTTTGATCGTCGAATGTGAAAACTTATTTTTAAAAACGTCTCTTTTGAGGTCGTTTTCCGTGACTTGTGCTTATAGACTATGAAGTAGCACCCCAATGCTGTATTCCGCTGCGTTGTTGTAAATTTGGGGGTGTTACAGATTGGTATCAGAGCACACGTCATAGAGAACTAGGTCGTTTTCAAAACCTAGACTATGACTACTTTTCAAAATTTAGAGTGTCTCCTTGTTTTATCCGATATCCGTGCGCGCGTACTTCCCGGTAACTTATATTTACTCCCTCGAGCATTACTTTTAGTATTATATGGATTGCGATTTTATAATACTTGACTTCTTTTCGATTCCTTACGTTATCTTCGTGATTACTCCTATTCATTTATATAAAGGTAATTTATATAAATATTGACTATGTTCGATCACTTTTGACTACCTTCTTGAGCGTCACTATATTTTCATAAATGTTACTCATATAGATACTATGTCGTTTCTTAAGACATTGTTAGCGATACAATGGTCTCTAAAGCTTTTCATGATTATCAATAATGCCATTTTCGACGATATCGGAATTTGACATATTATATCGATCCCATTGGTTATTTACTATTTGACTTTGAGTTTGAACACTCGCCTTGTACTTTTGGAACACTTACGTCATCATGTAACCCACCGACTAATTGGAATGCGACAATTGACTTGTCACCTTGCACTTGTCGCTTTGGGCATCTACTTTTAAACACGGCTCGATAGCGTCCTATTCTTTCTCTTTTCTCCTTGTTATTCTGGAAAACTATGCCATCAAGAAGGAAAATGCAAAAGTTCAACATCTATCAAGCGACTCTTAACCCAACGAAGGGCTGACTGCCAAGAGCAAAATCGCGCGTAAAGACCCTCAAGACAAGCCACAATACTAAAGGTCACGTCTTCTGACTGAAATAGCTTTGAGAACGATACAACAAGCATCCCCACTCTGAAGTGAGAATCTCGACTATCATAGTTAATGATGACAGTTTTATTTAAAATATTTCTTTGATAACACTTGATGTGTTATTTGCTTTGTGATACGGATATATCCATTCCTTGTGATCATTATTCGTTTGTACAATTAATTCACCAATCTTATTTAACATCCTTGTCATCTTGTTTCCTTGTTTAGCATTCTTGACATCTACTTTTGTTTCCCATTATTATGATCAATTGACTCTTTGTTGGCTT
This sequence comes from Tanacetum coccineum, assembly GCA_026074375.1. Taxonomy (NCBI): domain Eukaryota; kingdom Viridiplantae; phylum Streptophyta; class Magnoliopsida; order Asterales; family Asteraceae; genus Tanacetum; species Tanacetum coccineum. Next base: position 8,660 of record BQNB010122406.1, read on the forward strand.
ATTACTCGTATAATTAACTTTTCATACTTCTTCGATTCATAATCTGTTTAAGCGAATCATCCTCTATATTACCGTTTTCATCATTATTACAATTTTTACGTATGTTCTTCTTACATACTCTCTTAAGTCATTAAGATGTTCGTATCCTATACGCTCGCGACATATTATATTGTTTCTTCATACACTCTCATTCATTCCTCTCGCGATGCTATGACTATTCTTTTTCTCCATGATTCCATCATTCCTTCGTTGTATTGATTATTTATTCTTCGCTACCCTATTTATAATCTCTTTTTTTCGATTCTCTAATCCTTAAATATTTAACTCGTTTTAACCTCTTTGTATTAACATCCACTTCTCTTATGTATTAATAATTCATTTGATCCATCTGTTTGTGTTGATTATCAACCCCAAATTTATATTCGATCTTGACACATATTGTCGTTTGATGTATACTCCTCAAATCATCAATATGCTCTATTAATTCTTTGTTTTCACTTGTTTTATCATCAATGGATATATCTCATCTTTTCATTTAAGTACTTTTAACCACTAATCCGTATCCACAAGCACCTTGTAGACATTTCATTTCTTAACCATTATTTATTTTATGTTTGTTTGCTATCTTGTTTGATTATCTTGTTGAACCCTTCAATCATGTTTGATGCTTAATCTAAAGATCGTAGACTATGAGGTCCAACAACTAAAGCACAACCGTATCTCTATAATCAAAGTTTGTTGAAGCCCTCGACAAGGACCTGATTTCACTTGGGAACGGGAAGATTTCTTCAAGAATAAGTATCCGCATCTTTTAGCGAACAAGAATAAGTCGAGTATGAGAAATCGAGCGCCGGGACGTCGCTTCCATAAGAAGGGGAGGATGTAAAACCCCGTATTCAAGGTCACTACTTAATTTAAATTTATAATTAAATTTTAAATTTTTAATCATTCATTTTAATTTCTTAATCGATTTTTATTAAAATCGTCAATTTTAAAACCCTCGTGAACCTTACAATCGAAGTTATCCATTTTTATAATCGAGAAACCAACGACTCCATATTAAGGCTTTGAGTGCCTAATTATTTTGTTTTTATAATATTTATCTTTCTTGTGTTTTAAATTTCACCCGAGACGAAAACCACGATTTAGGAGAAAGTATCGGATTAGAATTAGTAATTGGGCCCGAGACTAAACTAGTATAAGTCGGGTTTATTATCAACAATTAGCCCAATCCCCTCCCCCTTCTCTCCTTTCCATGTCGGCCCAAACAACCCACATACACACACCCTTACAAAATTTATTTTACAAAGCCCACTCTCCTTTTTTTTAATTTGAAATTTATAATGCAACATGTTATATAAGGGCATAACCTCACTTAAAAAATCAACAATTTTTATGGCATATATCCAAATACCACACCTTCCCCTTATATAAACTTGTAAGCTCACTCATATAAGCTTAGCCAAACACTTAGTATGAGCTTATATGACACATATAAGCAAATAAGCTCATAAGCCCATCATATAAGCTTAGCCAAACACCCTATAAAGAAGTAGATACAAATAAACAATGGCAAATTCCCACTACACCACTTGGGTTTCACTCCTCTATGCAATTTTACACTAATTTATATATAAGTGAATCGATTCGAGCTATGTTTCTAACTCTAAACGAAAAATGGTTTTAATGGGTCAGATTTGACCAAAAGTATTTTTTTAGGAAATGGTTGTGACTTTGTTATATTTATGTGTTGATATTGGTGAAACTGTTTTGTAATTGCACATGTGAAATTTCAGACATGTCATAGGAGTAAAAGTATGTTAAATGAAGAAGTATTTGCTAAATGGTGGTATTTGAACTTGATAAATGAAAATTTAAATTTGCTTCACCACCACCCACATATTGATTTCATGATGATTGTTGTTTTTATATTGTTACTTCGAGATTACAAGATTTGAGTATATGTTGGGATTAAACCATTATCTTTCAAAAAATTCTTCTGAAAATTATATACCTTCAAAAATTAAATGTTTAGTGTTTCAATAATTTGTTTGTATCATAATGTAGCATCAATATTTTCTATTCATACATCAGATAAAAAAATTACATAATATTAGAAATCGATTTCCTATATAAACACTATTCAACAATTTAAAATTTTGGCCCGTTAATTTCACGGGTCAATAAACTATAACAAGATATACATAACCGGAAAAAAAATTGCAATCTTTTAGTACATCTCAATCGGTTGGATGAAGAAACAAATAAAAATAGATTCTCTTTGAAGGACTTGTAAAGACAAATGATTAGAAACACATAGATGGCGTGAGATTCAGTTGTGTCTTCGAGGTGGTTTAACAAAAAGGTTTAATTGTGGTCGTTAAGTATAGTTTAGTCAACAAAAAATTTATATAAGTCAATATTAAATGTTTTTTTGGTTCTATAAGTTAGTGTATATAATTTAATTATTTTGAATATAAGTTTTTTCTAATTTTTTTGCATAAAAATAACAAAACTTTATATAAAAAGTATACTTTTTTAATATCAAAGTTTTATCAATACAAAAGTATACTCTGTTAGGATAAATAGTTTGAGAGGTGTTACTTTTTTTATCAGAAATGTAGACAAAAATATGTACGAAAATAGATTAGATGTCTATTGCATGACTATTTTTATATTCATATATCTAAAATATCACATATTAACGTAATAGAACAAATCAATGCGAGGAGTGGTATTGAACAGACACAGTTTGATTCTATGGCGGAGATCATGAAAACAATCTCGTTGGTGCCTCGTGTTGACAGGTACATATGGTCGCTGGAGAAGGATGGCTCATTTTCGGTTGCTTTCGATTCCAAGACGTTTGACGACAACCGGTTCTAGGAGGAGAGTTTGGTGACAGGTGGGTCAAATTCCGTGCTATAGGTTAATATTTGGCTTGGGAAAGTAATAATCTAATGCTTCTTCTACTGTTTTAAAAATATCTCGTTTGCGGCATGGATATAGATTCTATTGATTGTATTTGTATATATGGGTTTGTCGAAACGACAAGTCATGTGTTCTTTCAATGCAAGTGGTTAGACTGGTTTTGAGAAAGATTTCTTCATGTGGAAATGTGGAGTATATGGTGGTTATATTTATATGAGGACGTGGCGTTTTGGCTGTGTCTTACCGGGATACTCGATCAAACATCAAAGTTATTATCGAAGGGGTCTATTACGGCTTGTGGTGGGTTATGTGGAATTTTCGGAATAAGATTTTATTTGATACGAAGATTCCAGAAAAGGTCTTGATCTTTGATAATTTAGTCTCTAGCTCTTTTTATTGGTTTAAATATCGATGTAAAGCATCGATCAAATGGGACGATTGGCTTAAAAACCCTTATATTGTTTGTTGTTGATATAGCTCCTTGCTAGTGTTTAATAAAATTGCCGTTCAAAAAAAAAAAAAATCGCTTATATAAACATATTGAGGTATACTATACTTTTGTTAAATGCCATAAGATGTTACATATGTTTTGTGGATACACATTTTTTTATTTTGTTGTTAGATATTTTACTCTTTTCCAAACTGATATATTCTCAAATTTGTATATCATACATTATTAAATATCTTTTATTGTGTTTCAATATTTATTTTCTATTTACGGGGCTAACATGTAATTTATTTATGTAATACCACAAACTAATCCCTTATAAAAACACTGTCAACGGTTTCTTAAGGCCCCGTAAATTTCACAGGTCAATAAACTAGTTATGAATATGTGAGTGATTCTATGATGTTGGCGCCCTAAAATAGGTAATTATCACATATACTCAAATAGGTCTTCGATTTAAATAAGATACTAGAGCTATTTTGATGTTTTTAATAATAAATTTAATTTTGTTTCAATTCCATTGATTGCAGACAAATAAGTTGAAATATAAAGTTTTTGTAAAGGAAACTCACTTTGAGATTGATTTTAAACCAAAAGACATGGTTCGTGTTTGTTTTGATTTAATTTATTTTAGGGACTTTGATTGATATAGTAATTGACTTATGTGTTTCTTTAATTTAACATGTGTTGATACTTGAGTTGTTCTTACTAAATCGATTCTGATTTTTTTTAGTTTGTAATTAGAGGTAGAACTACAAATATGAGGTTGAAAGATTATACGATTATGGTACATATCTTTTTTTAGGATTGAATTTTTTTAAAGTTTTGTGGCTTACATGCCTTTTGTTTAGTTGTTATAGCAATAAACATTGTTATCACACTAAAAGTGATTTCCTATTGAGTTACCAATTCAAAACCTATGTTTTTCATTCCCACGATTCAAAACAAATTAGATCTACACTATATACCGATTCAAAACACCGTTATTGTTCAATTTTGTTTTCCTTTTTCTGCATTTGAACTAACTGATTTTTATTGAATTTGAGGATCTTATTATATCACACCTTATTTTGGAAATCTCAAGGTAAGTGACTTATAAAGTTACTATTATTTAGAAAAGTTATGTGTTTAATGATTTAGAAAAGTTATATGTTTGATGATTTTGAAGTTGCTATTATTATAATTCAGCTATGATTCAAAAGGACACTACATAAATGTTGGTGAAAAACTAAAGATACTCAATTTAGTGATTACTAAGGGACACCCAAACAAGGTACTTTTTGATATGATATATTTATACATTTGAGCTTTTCATTATATTATTTATCTTGAATGAATTATTATCTAATAGATAGAAATGTGGTAACATCTTAAGTGCATAATATGAGAGTTTTCTTTGGAAATTGGCCTCATGTTACTGTTAGACCAATATAGTATCTTTAGTTTAAAGGACTTATGTCATGATGTCATTTTGTTGTTTAACATCACGAAAATATATTGTTGTTTTACATCCGACACTTGCTTTAAATGTTCTTTTATTTAATTCTTACATGTATCATAAATCCATAATAATAGAAAGATTTTTGGCTGTTTTTTCTCTTTAGGTAGCACTCACCTAGAGGCGTTAACATGGATCGTGTCCTCTTACAGAAAAAGTTTTACCATGTTGAAATGTAAAGATGGTCAATCAACTGCATTTATCATTGGAAATCCTGGATCCTCATATTCCAAGGTTAACTAACTTATTTAATAATGTTTTTCATAAAAAATGTGGTGTGGGTTGTCTAATATCTAACTTAATAATTGACATTATTTCCAAAAGGTTACGCGCAACAGTCTAATTGATCGGATACTTGAAGCTGTTGCACATAACACAGATCATTCAAAACCCATCAAGGTAATATTCCAAGATATTTGTATGGTGTTCTAAACAGTTGAGACAGAATGGGGTTTTGCAACTCTTGAAGAGGTGTTTGGGCGGATTCCAAATAGCAGCTTTAAATTGGAGATTGGGTCATTTTAAGGGATATTTGGATTTGCTTAAAAACTGCATTTTAATGGCTGTTTAAGCTAATTTATTGTGCGTATATTTTCATATCACCAATTCAATTGTACAATTAATGGCAAGCCATTGCAACCGTCTAAAACACCATTATTGTTCAATTTTCTTTTTCTTTTTCTGCATTTGACCTAATTCATTTTTATTAAATTTCAGGATCTTATTATATCACACCTTATTTTGGAAAGCTTAGGTAAGTGACTTTTGAAGTTATTATTATTTAGAAAAGTTACATGTTTAATGATTTTGAAGTTGTTATTATCGTAGTTCAGCTATGATTCAAAAGGACACTACGTAAATGTTGGTGAAAAACTAAAGATACAGAATTTAGTGATTCCAAGGGACATCCAAAAAGGTACTCTTTGATATGATATATTTATACATTTGAGCTTTTCAATATATTATTTATCTTGAATGAATTATTATCAAGTAGATAGAAATGTGGTAACATCTTAAGTGCATAATATGAGAGTTTTCTTTGCAAATTGGCCTCATGTTACTGTTATATGTGAACCAATTTAGTATGTTAATAAAAAGGCCTTATGTTATCATGTCATTTTGTTGTTTAACATCACGAAAATATTGTTTTACATCGGACACTTGCTTTAAAGTTTTTTATTTTTGTTCTTACATGTATCATAAATCCATAATAATAGAAGAATTTTTGGTTGTTTTTTCTCTTTAGGTTGCATTGACCGGCTATATAGAGGTGCTAACATGGATCTTGTGCTCTTACAGAAAAAGTGTTACCATGTTGAACCGTAAAGATGGTAAATCAACAGATTTTAGCTTAACTAACTTATTTAAAAAAAATCATAAAAATGTGGTGTGAGTTGTCTAATATATAATTTTTATGAAACTGCTTATAGCGGGTTTTTGGGATTGTTATTAGAATAATACTTTTAAGGACTATTTGGGTTGCTTATTTAAACTTCTTATTAGGAATTTTAGAATTAAGGAAAGAAAAAATTAGAAAAAATTAGGTGCTTTTTAAATGATATAGTTCATATTTCATGTATTCTCTTCATCCTCGACCAATTATCTCATTTTAATAATGATTACTTTTTTCTTTTGTTGTAGGGCACAAATGACTGTGGATAATATTGATGTTGATGTCACTAAAGATCTGCTCCGAGAAAACTTCAACCACTGTGGGACAATCACTTAAGCTAAATTGATGTGTCAAGATAAAGGTCTTAGTTGGAGAGTAAAAACTTCATATTTATGTTCTTGGTGTTTTATGGAGGGTTGTGCATACTATATTATACTTTTCAAGAGGTTTAGAATGTTTATGCTCATTGTTACCATTGATATGTTTACTACATTTTTGAGTAATGTTTTACAAGATACATGTTTCATTGGAGATTAATTTTATTGTTAGTAGAAAAACATATCATGTTTATGAATACTTCTCGAAAGAATGGAGTTTAATCACATACCTTATTCTAAGTTGCTTATTTATGATCATTTAACATATTTTGAAATTGATTAATCTATTATTTTAAAAGATACAACCCATTAATTTAATTCGGTTGTGTCCATTAAACGCTTAAGCAACTGCAAGTTATATTCAAGCCATGTATACATAATCGTTCCATATCCAAGTTATTTCACAGTTAATGCAATCGTTCAGGTATTCAATATGAAGATCAAAGGTTGCTATTCATAATGAGTGTGGAAGTGTTCTATACATTGCATCTTCCATGTGTTACACAACCTCCTTTGTTCACCATCTGGGTGAATATATGTTTTGATCGGAGGTGTGTTTTTGGTTTTTGATCATTTACAATTATTTTTAATCTTCAAAATACATATATTCATATAAGAATCATACAACCTTAATTCCTAAAATCATAAGGCAATTAAATTTTGATTTCATTCTCTAAATTGTCTTGACAATCAAAAACACTAATTAAATTTTGAACTATCATAAAGCATTAGGATTTTAATAGATGTTTAATATCCTAACGCTAAGGAAGTACCCATCTATTTTATTTGAAAATTCTTATAAAGTTTAAGGACTTTTGATTATGTAGGTTTTAAAGAGGGTGGAAACAGTGAAGTGGCATTGGAGGATTTGGAATTGCGAGATATTGGTTACCTTAGTCATCGAAGATGTGACATGGCCTAGATTGTTATAAAGGTAACTCAACTGTAATTTTTTTTGTATCAATTAAGTCTAATATTTTAGGGGGTGTTTGGATCTCAATAAATGGTTATTACAATCACAAGGTTATACAAGGTTAATTTTGTCATCCCATTGTACTTCAATTTCGCTGCCTATAATGAGCTTCCAGCAAGAGAAAATGTTAGGAATGCAATACTTACATGTATGGATATAATCATTAATAAACTGCTTAGTTTTATAGTTACTCACAGATGTATCCCTATAATGACTGACTATGTCGGCCGCATACAAGCACTCAGTAGGATCCACACATCGGGAGATGCTACTACAAATCGCATCCGTCAAAGAACAATCGATATTCAGAATCTAAGGTATCCTCTCCTGTACAAAAATCAGTACAATGATGACTTAAATTATATATCTTTAACAAATGTAATACCTTTGACAGCGACAATATCATTGGCCTCTCACTTTGGCATGAGATGGCGACAAAATTCAACGTACAAGATCAATCTAATGGGTCGCGTCAGCCCATTAAGCTTATTGTATAAATTTTACAAAATTTAAAAGTCCAAAATCCAAGCCCTTAACTCATTAAACCCATTTTATATAATCTGGCCCAAATTCAAAGCCCACAAACCACTTAAGAACCATTAACCATGCACCCTTAACCCTCATTTCACCTCAAGTCCTTATTCCTTTGCACCGTTAGTCCAAAAGGACTAACGATGCAAACATAAACCAAAAACAGAGTAACCTGTTATAACAAAAACCCAAATCCTCTTTTCTCGCCAACACTATTCACCCATCGTTTTCCCCACCTCGACTACTGTTCCACTACGACAAACCCATCACTCTCTCAAAGCCCCAAAACCTTACCCCACCTCACAAAGTGCCGAAACCACGTTGGCAATCCTAAAGGATTTGATTCGTTGGGCAAAATCTAAAGGCTGTGATTGAATTAAATAAACACAAGATGGGATTGAGGGCTAGGATTGAAGGCTGGATTGCTCTCAAACAAGAAACATAACTCAAATGGCCAAGAGCACCAAGAACGGCTATAAAGTGTGTGTGTTTTTTCACACAGAGGAGCATCTAGGGTAGTAGTAGTTTAGGAGTAGTATAAAATTGTTTTTTATTTTACTTTAATGTACTTTCTTTTAAAAGAAATATAATGTTTAATTTTTAATGAAACTCAAGTTTTTAGCTTTATAATTCTGTCATTTTTTTAATTATGTTTCTACTTGATGCAATTTAAGCTTAATTCAGTTTACAAGTCATTTTCATAAACTCTTTACTGTTTTGCCAGTGAAGATTAATGGTATTGTTTAGATGGTTGCTCTCGTGGATACCGAAGCAAGTGTAAGTGTTTTGCCATATAGCTTATATAAAGATCTCGAGCTTGGTGATCCGAGGCCCTGCCAAACAAACTTGACAATGGTGGATAATACGCAAGCCAAGGCGATGGGAGAAGTAAAAAATGTGAGGATCCAAATATGATATCAGCTTACGTGGTTGATCTTTTAATCTTGGATATTCCGGTGGACCCCGAGTTACCATTACTTTAGGGACAACCTCTCTTAAGAGCTTGCGGGGCTATTATTGACATGGGAAGAGGTACGCTTTGTATTGATGACAGGGTTATCGGTCATACCTATTTTCCCAAGCCACGGTCAAAGTCAGTTTCACTCAAATTCCACCCTAAATTACCTCAGTTTATTGTGTTTTGGATGATAACCCAATTTTAGATGGGCTTATGGACATTACTAGCTTGTTTATAACAAGCTAGAGCTTGTAGAATAAATCTTAAGAGCAGTTATTGATCCATGTTTGAGCTTGGATCAAGGTACACTGCTCTTTCTTCTTCTTATTTTCTTTTATATCATGCTCTTTACTACTTATTTATGATGTCATTTGCTTTTTGATGCTTGTTTATTATTCAAATCCTCTTGGTTCATGTTTTCTACATAAATCTGTCTAAAATTAGCTTAATATTGTTTGCTTATTAATTTGCTTTTATGTGCTTATTTCCTGTTAGTAAATGCTTATTTGATATTAATTTATCTTATGCTCTTCTGTGTCTATATAACTTAGCTAAATTCAGCCTTTCATTGTTTAAAAATGTATAATCAACTGATAAAGGGGTGTTTGGCACTAGCAGTACTAACTTAAGTTACTGCTGGTTTATTTTTGACCATTTTATTAGTTTTAACTAGCCAAATCTTGGTTTATAAATTGGCTTTCATAAGTTTTTTTTGTTTAAATTTCAAGTTTTATGTTCATTCTATTCATGGTTCAAATCTGTAGATTTCTTGTCTGTTAGCTCAGCTTATTGATTCAGGCCTTGATTAGGTGCTAGTTAGTATAAATTTCATTCTTGTTATTTGTAATGATGCAGTAGAAAGGAATTAGAAAGTTAAGCCTGCATTTGCCAATTGTGGTTTAGACATCATCTGTCTGTTTTAAGTTTTTAGTTAAGATTCCCGTTTAGGCAGTTTAGGCCTTAATTTTAAGCTAGTGTAAGATTGATTTAGGTTCTAATTTTGCTTGCACAAGCTTATTGGGTCACCTTCTTCATCTGGTAATGCTTAATTCAAAATTTACCCTTCATTTGCTAGTTTTTTCCTAGGCCTGCAAGTAGCACTTTATCCTTTTATAAAAACCAAAAAGCCAAAAATATAACAATAAAACTGTCAACTTCAATTTCTTCTTTTTCAGCTTATTAACTTGTCCAATTTTCTTTTTTTAGCTTTTATGTGTTCTTTGAGTTCAAGTCTAAATCTGTTTTCCATATTTAGCTTAATTCAATTGCTTATTAGTTATAGAAGTTAGTTTAAAAAGTAGTCATAGTCCATTTAGTCTTTTAGTTAAGCCTGCTGTCTTTTTAGTTTTTAAATTATTTCAGCTTATTAAGACTTGCTTATTTTAGTCTGTGTGTGCTCTTTGAGTCTAGCTAATAATCTGTTTTGTACTTGTTTATTAAACCTTAAAACCCAAATCAGTTTTGATTATAATTCTTTAGTTAGTTTTAAGCATTTTGTCATTTTAAAGTATCTTATTTTTAGCTTATTAATAAGTTTCAGCAAAAGTCCCCTTTTTTAAAAGTGCGTATATTTATCTTTGTTAGATTTTTCAATAAAAAAATGTGCAAAACAAAAATGTTGGGAGTTGAGGGAGGTCTCAGGGTTTGAACCTGAGACCTCAACCTCACCTGAACCAACACTTTAGCACCACTCTATGCTAGCAAACGTGTCCTTAGGTCTTTTCCGTTTTAACTTGCAAACATTATTGTTTTAACACCTTTTTAGCCATTAAGTGTAACAACCATTTTTAGCTTATTAATAGCTTATTTGGACAAGTTGTTCGCCCCGTTTTATTTTTCATAGGTCTAGCTTACTCTTAAGCACTTTTTGAAAAAAATTCAATTTTTTTATAAATAGTTTAGTATTTTTAATATTTAATTTAGATTAAATATGTTTTTTAAAGAACAGTTAGAAAGGCTTATCTAATTTGACAAACTGTGTGGGAAGTAAACGCGTCGCTGGTCGAACCCGACTAAAGAAGGAGGTTATGCTTCAGCGCTGACCGAATTCTTGGCTTACTTGTGCGTCAAATTGAAGTTACCTATGACTATTTAAAAGTACAAAATTACTTTAACGTTGATTTGCCTCAATTCCACATCCGAAACACTAAGTCGAAAGACTTATGCAAAAGTACGCTGTGGACGCTAATTGAGGGTACTTCTTTAATTGGTTCATCCAATGCCTCAACCAAAAATTTATTTATTTAATCTTGCCCTAAAAGTTAATAAAAAGTTTTTTATTAAACATATGATATGGAGTTATATGCATGCTTCTCCATACATAACTTTGATTCCACACATCAAACATTAGTACCCTTAAAACTTGAGTCGAATGCCATCTAATTAACAAACACTTGAAGTTGCAATTTATGTCATGTGAGAACTTAGACAAAAATTGTAATCGACAGAAAACCTTCATGATTGAGTGAGACCTCACATGGGCAAGTTTGACGTTTTTTAGATTAGACGACTTAATTGAGTTAT
>BQNB010122407.1:0-20291 GCA_026074375.1 Tanacetum coccineum
GTTCACGCTAAAAGGCGTGGAGAATATTTTTCATATATATATATAAAAAGAACAAAAGCGTGGACTATTATCTAAATGCTTTCATACGTGTCACTCCATTATCAAATCAGTATATTCCAAAACCCTTTTCCCCATTCACTTCTTTAACACTTTTTCCTCAAATCTATAAACACTATCCAATTTGATTTTTCCCCCAAATCATTTATATCTATAAACACTATCCAATTTGCTTAAATCACAAACACTATCTGCTCGATTCAAAATCACAAACACTTTATAACCATTGGTTTGTTACGGCGCGTGAGAGTGGTTTGTTACAAAGTCAGGGTGATTTGTTACGGCGCGTGACGTCAGGTGGTGAACGAAACGGTCATTAGTCAAATTCAACACCTGTGCATCGAAGGTATAAATACTATTCAACTGTCCAATTCTATTTAGTAAGGTGAATGCATATTGTTAATTTAGTAGGTAAGGTGTTTGAAGAAATGCTTGACTGAGTTTCATGTGTTTGCTGTATAGAGTAGTTTCATGTGTTTGCTGTATAGGTAAAAAGTGGTGATTTGTTAATTTTTGTTAGGGGTATAATTGAGCCAAGGCGAGTGCATATAGTGCCAAGCTTGACGATTAAAAACTCAAAACTTCTTGCCTGAATGAGTTTTTTATGCTTTCTGATAAAGTAGCTAAGTAACGTGATTGTGTTTATAGTTGGTTGAAAGTATGAGTTGTTAGTTTCAGGTAAGGGTGTCATTGGAACGAGGGGATCGGTTTAGTGCTAAGCTCGAGTTTTACTCAATTAAAAATCATAAAAATTGAGCTTAGTTGATTATTCGATACTTCAAACTTGGGTAAACAAGGGTTAACTTGTCTCAGTTTCTTGTATCAAAATGTTAGTAATAAGTTATGCTATGAGAGTTACAAAGTATGATGAAATGTGTGCCTGAGTTTGTTTTTGTGTGTGTCTGAGTAGCTATATATTAATTTAAGTTAACAGTTTGCAGAAAGTAATGATTTGTTAGTTCTATTAGGGGTGTAATTGAGCTGATGTGGCTGATGTATTGCCAAGCTCTCTCTTGAATCAATTAAGAAACTCGACTCGAGCCTCGTTGAGTACACATAGTTTTGAGCTTTTCTCGACTTATCTAGGTTAGCACTGCTAAAGTTTTAAGTATAGTTAAGGTTAGTACGAACCAACTTGATAGGTGAATGAATATAATCTGATTTATGTTATAGATGGGAATATAAGTTTTAAATTAGTTGAGCTTAAGATTTTAGATATTTTTAGTTTGCTTATAATTATCAGACTTAAGTGAATGTTGATACTTCAATTCTAATGATTTTAGGCATTGTATTGGAAACTTGGTGAGTATAAGCGATGGATAAAAGTTGAATTAATGCTCCGACTACAAGCAAAACTTTTAGAGATGGGGCTAAAAATTTTATAAGTTTTGCTCATGTTAGAAGTAACAGAGGATTGATCAAATGTCCATGTAATAAATGTTGTCTCGGTAAATGGTTAGATGTAGAAAGCGCTCATGGTGACATATTGCATCACGGGTTCTTACCCGGGTATACATAATGGACTATCCATGGAGAACATAATATATCTTTACCACCATCTCAATCTACCAATGTTAATGTGGAGGAAACTATTTTTGGTCAAGAAGACCTAAGAGGTTTGGTTCGTGATGCCTTAGGTATAAGGTCTTTGCCATCGGATAACACACAATTAGGAGATACAACGATGGAAGTAGATACCGAAGAATCTACAGAAAATGGTGATCATGATGACGAGGGTGTTTCATATAAGAAGTTGTTAGATGAATGTGACAAACAATTGTATGCCGGTTGCAAGTACTCAAATTTGTCCTTTACTTTACATTTATATCATATTAAATGTTTTGGTGGAATATCTAACAAGACTTTTAGAATGATACTAGAACTTTTGAGGGATGCATTTCCACATATCACAGCGTTACCATCATCTTCCAATGAAGCTAAAAAGTTTACCAAAGCTTTAGGTCTAGGTTACAAAAAAATCCACACGTGCCCCAACGATTGTATGCTTTATTAGGATGATAGGGTGGGTCAACAATCATACCACATTTGCAAAGCTTCACGATATAAGAGCGATGAAGTGGGTGGAAGTTCAAAATCACGCAAATCAAATAAGCCGGCAAAAGTTTTACGTTATTTTCCCTTAATTCCGAGACTTAAAAGGTTGTACAAGTGCAAGAAAACAGTAAAGGACATGAGGTGGCATGATATGGGTAGAACAAAAGATGGAAAACTAAGTCACGCCGCAAATGGTCTTGGTTGGAGCGTGTTTAATGATCGACATTCACAGTTTGCCTCAAATCCTTGAAATGTGAGGCTTGGCCTTGCCAGTGATGGTTTTAATCTGTTAGATACTACGAGTACATCACATAGCACATAGCCAGTGTTATTGATTCATTAAAATTTACATCCTTGGATATGCATGAAATGACAATCGTTCATTCTTTCATTAATTATTCGCGAGGAAAAAGCTCCTAGCAATGATATTGACATATATCTAAAACCTTTAATAAAAGATCTCTAATTATTATGGAAGGGTGTTGATACTTATGATGCTTTTTATAAGAAACATTTCAAGCTAAAGGCTTCCCTTATGTGGACTATCAACGATTTCCCTACATATGCGAATTTATCAGGTTGGAGCACCAAGGGTCGTGTGGCATGTCCAGTTTGTGCGAACTTCACTAACTCAAGGTGGTTAAAGCATGGAATTTTTTTTGCTACATGGGACATCGAAGATGGTTAGAGCCGAATCATAGTTATCGATTTCAAAAGGAATGATTTGATGGTACAGTAGAGAATAGAGGTCCGCCAACTCCATTAACAGGATCAAATGTTTTGAAATAGTTAAGCGGTATAAGATTTAAATATGGGAAGTCTAAGAAAAGGACGATGGAGGAGGATGTTGGTTTAACAAGTACTCACGCAAAAAAGGCAACACATGACAACGAGGGTGCATTTGAGTGTACAAATACTATCATTGAAGAAGATATTGACGGTGAGAACCTATTGTGGAAAAAGAAAAGTGTATTCTTTGATTTAGAGTATTAGGAGCATAATTTACTAAGACATAATTTAGATGTGATGCATATCGAGAAAAGCGTGTCTGATAATATTATGGGGACCTTATTAGGTTTGGATGGAAAGACTAAAGACAACAAAAACACCCGTAAGGATCTCGAGGAAATGGGAATTAGGCATGACCTTCACCTTAGAAATCGCCCTAATGGAAAGCCGTATTTACCCCCAGCAAGTTATACGATGTCTACTGTAGAGAAGTCTAATTTTTTCAATTGTTAAAAGATCTTAAAGTTCCTGATGGGTATTCATCAAATATTTCAAGGGGTGTAAGCGTGAAAGATCATAAAATTTCTAATCTTAAGAGTCATGATGGGCACATCTTAATGCAAGATGTTTTACCCATTGCTTTACTGGTATCTGTGATTTCAAGAACACAATCTCGTGTAGTCAAAGCGGTGACTGATTATTGCTTCTTTTACAAATGGTTGTGCGTAAAAGTTCTTGATCCTAGCGAATTAGACAAAATGGAGTATCAACTTGCGCGGACATTGTGCGAGTTGGAGCAGATATTCCCTCCTAGTTTTTTCACAGTCATGGTCCACTTGACTATCCATCTGATATATGAGGCAAAGCTTGGTGGACCCGTTCATTACAGATGGATGTATCTAGTTGAACAGTACTTGATGCAATTGAAGTCATATGTTCGTAATAAGGCTCAACCCGAGGGATCAATTATAGAAGGATATATCAAGGAAGAGTGTCTTAATTTTTATTCAAGATGTTTTGAAGGTGTTGAGACTCCCTTTAACCGCCCTCCTAGAAATGATGAGAATGTTGTTTGAAAAGAAATGTACATGTTCAATTCAAGTGGTCGTAAGTTGGGTAAGGTTGAGATTCGTGAGTTGGATGACAAGTCTTTAGCTCAAGCACATCGCTATGTGTTACTAAACCATAGTAAAATTCAACCTTTCCACGAGTAAGTATTTCTTTTAGCATATACTTATTATATCTCGTAAGAAAATTTTTGAAATGCAGAAATTGTCATTGTGTGGGAAGAAAGCCAAAAAATGACCCAACACATACTCACAGACCACTGGTGCTTGTAGTTTTCGCGCGCGAACAAAGGATATATTCGTGAGTAACAATTAAGCTTGAAACTATTATAACTTGTATTGTTATACAATCTTTGATGTTCTGTATCTAATCTACAGAAAGTGGTAAATAAAAGACCTCCAAATGATTTTGAATCATTTCACCTCTGTTATAAAACGAAGGACGGCACATATCTCCAAGAAGCAACAAGAGAAATGATGGTATAAGCATACTAGAATGTATTTTTTTAATTTTTATATGGCATGCTTTGATTTATGAACTTAAAAGCATATGCAATGTTTGTTTTAGGTTATAGCAAATCAAGAAATATCAAGCAAGGTAAAAGAGCTAGTAGGCCCAGAAGGTATTGCTGAAGATGCCGTGGTGGCAAAAATTGCTAGGGATGTTCTTAACAAGCTTTTTGGAAACGAAGAACCGCATTGTTATGGGGTTGGTGTAACAAAATCTCAAATTTCTAAATTTTGTTGCGATCTAAGAAGGATGAGGGGTGAAGTTCTAGCAGATGAAAACCGATTTTTAAAGGAGAAGGTAGACAATCAAACTAAGGAAATACATACTCAAAAAAAACAACTAGAGATGTGCAACAAGGAATTAGAGACGTGTAAAAAGCAATTGGCGACTCAGAACAAAAAAGTCGAGTCGTACAGGAAGCAAGTAGAAACTCAAAGTTTGCAAATGAAGAATATGGAACAAAAGCTGGATGGGGTTTATGCAATGCTCAAACTTCTTCCTGCGTTTCCAGATCTAGATAATGTTGCTTCTACTTCTGCTGCTGGTACATGTGACAAACAGGTGGGAGTTTATTGTTTATTGCTGTAAATATGTTTTTAGTCACTTGTTTTGAAAGATAATGTTTTTTTTTCAGCCCTCTTCTATCCTATCACCCTTCATGGATGAAGAACATTACACCAGTCATGATGAACCCATCATTTGGTTACTAGAAAGATATAGGTATGATAGAATGAATGCTTAACCTATTTATGTTTATGCTTAACCTGAACTAGGGGCCCAACCTGTTATATTCAAAACCTGTTATATTCAAAACGTGAGCTAATGGCTTTATCTTATGCTGTTGGATTTTAAGCAAGAAAACATGTCTTGCCAATTTATGTTAAAGATCTTACTTCGAAAGTGATTTAGCCATTTAGGTTGTTGTTTTACCCTTGTTCTTTTATTCCATGTTGACAAATAGAGTTGGCTGGTTATGTGTGTTGAGTGATATGTCAAAATTGAATCCGGGTCAAAACTCAAAACTATGTCAAAATGGATAATCTGATTCTGGGTTTTTGGGTCTGTAATTCTTAAACGTGTACAATAGACATAATGTTCATGTACCGTATGTATCAAATGAACTAGATGAATTAGTCTCTTTAACAAACTAATTTTTGATGTTCTTTCTTTATATTTAGGAGCTTGATGAAGATGAGAGATCCAAGAAGATTTCAATGGAATTTCTGTCTCGTCTAATATATGATTTTTGTAAACTTGGTTTATATCAGTAGGCCGAATTATGTACTTAGAAATCTTGTATGCTGCAGAATTATGATTTGTATCAGATATGAACATGATCTGCAAAATTATGCTTTATAAGAAATTGGTACTTTTTTGTTGAATTTTTGTGCATATGTAAATATATGTTTGTACAGGGGTGAGAATTAAAAAATATATATGTACAGGGGTGAGAATTACCAAATAAAAAGTGAACCAAACATTCTCCACGCTTTTTTGTGTGGATATTTATTTCTCCACACTTTATTCTGTGGATTTGGATTGTGGATATTCATTTGATTACTACACGCTTTTTCCTGTGTAAAATTTTATTCACGCCAATATTCTCCACGGTTTCAAAAGCGTGGCTTAAATATTTATACACAGAATTGGGCGTGGACATCTCATATAAAATGCGTGTATATTTGATGTGTTTTTTGTAGTGTGTTGTTAATGGTTAGGTATTATATTCTGGAGGTTGATATCTTGTTCTGTATTTGCGTCCAAGATTTCTGAATTGAAGAAAATACGAATATGTTGATGGTCAGTTGAATTTGTGGTGCCATTACTGTGAAAAGGAAGGTTATAATTCATCATGGTCTCAAGCTCACACCATCCAACTCGTGTTGAAGTTTTCTCTTTTCCAGTATTCCCTTAAGCGCATGCGAACATCTGTTGATAATGAAGTATTAGAACACATGATGAAGTATTAGATTTTGTTCCACAGTGACATATCAAATATGGGTTTTGTAAGCATGTTTAGCTATATGGGTTTTGTACTTTTCTGATGTTTTCCGAATAGACCTCACTGTTGTTCTTATTCTTTATTATGTTAATAAACCAAACACTTTTTTTCTCTGGATTCAACAAATGCTACTCAATATTGCAATAACCATCATTCACTACTACTCATTGCTACACACCATAGACTCCTTCACTTTCTTCTTTTCAGCAACATTACCCTTGCACCTCTTGACCAGGTACTCCGGATTTCCGTAATGGTTTGCCCCCACCTTTATCCCAAGGTGTACCTTTTCCTGCTCCTTTACCATGCAGTCCATGTTTGTTTTCTCTTTAGGTTGTTGTCCCCCAACCATCTTTGAGCCACTGCAGCATCATCGTTACTAACCTGAAAACCCTCAGCTTCACGATCCCCTTGAGCTCCCTGCAGTTTCACTAAACCAAACACAGTTTATCAACCTGATACTCATGGACTCTTGTTTCAACACCAGGTAACAGTTGTTGGAAACCCAACTTGTTTCATGACTAAGTTGTTTGAACCCCAACTTGTTTTGTGGGTGTTTGGAGGTGCGATTTAAAGGTGATTATTTGTTTCTTTCATTTTAAAATACGTGATAAGCTGTTTGTTGTGTTTCTTTTTTTTGGATAAATAAACATTTATTTACCAATGATTATTAGGTTTTGAATGCTACCAAAACGCAATAATCCATAAGTAGGTGTGGACCTACTGCTTGGAAACGCCCTTTTTATGTTGCAATATATTTTACAAAATTACCCCCAATATTATCTCATTTGATTTTTATTCTTGGCATGCTCCACTGTTTTGCTTCCCACTTGTTAACTACGTACTTCCTTCTATTTTAATACTCATATATTAAATTCATTAAATAAATAAACTAAAACATATATTTTAATTTTCAAAATTTTAAACTGAAATTGCTTTATACTTATCTTTCAGAAATATTTTCTCATTAGTGGACCAACGTACAGATTCATGTATATCTTTCAAAAATATTTGCGATAATATTATGATAAAACCTATATATACCTTCGTAAATGTAAAATTCTTTTAAACATATTTTGTGTAAAATATTGTTGACATTGTTAAATAATAAGCTATCATTTTTAATTTAAATAATCCATTAATATATAATAATGTCCATTTTAGTCATTTTGCATTTTAAGTGGTTAAATAATCTGGTTAGCCAAATACTTGAAAACTGATTATCTGATTATTGCGATATCAAACACCATAATCAAATCCAAACACTAGGAGAATTAAAATGCGTTTTGTTACAGCTGATTATCTAATTATGCGTTTTCAAAATGCATAATCTATTTTCAATAAGCAATCCCAAACACCCCCTTAGCAATCCCAAACACCCCCTTAGAACCAAGTTTTTTTTAATCCAACTTGTTTTGAACCTCCATGCTTTTGTACACCAAAAGTCATTACTTTTGCTTCTAAAGTAGATAACAGATCTTTTTCCTGATCACCAATCATCATATCCTGGACAACCTTTGAGCACCTTGATTTTACCCATCTGCATCTTCACAGTATAACCCTCTTTCTCAAGAGTACCCAATGAAATCAAACTTCTTCTTAATCTTGGAACATACCTGATATCTTCTAGTATAAAGCTTGATCCATAATGACTAGTATCTTCACTTTCCCTGGTCCCTTTGATAGTGCTGTAGGTTATCACCTAACCGAACCGAACACTTCAACAACCTTTAAAGGTCATATACAAGTAGTCACTCCTATGTGTCCATATGATAAGACCACCCTAATCATTTTACCAATTTCAGTCATCTCAATGTTCCCGATACACTAGGCTTTTCCAAAGTTGGCGTTACATCGTCATCTGATGAATCATAATCCTGATACGCTAACCTATTACTTCTTCAATTGGACAGTCTACTCTTCATGACCCTATGAATGACATATACAGACACACCAATTTGTGTTTTACAGTTCCACCCCTTGACTTAAACCCCAAACTTCCACCAGATTGAGCTTTACCTGAATGATCTGACCTTCCTTTTACATATAACCCGTCACCAGTTTCTTCCTTTGTGCCTTCAGTTCTTTTCTTCACACCCTTATTCAGGTCGCTAGGGACATCTTCATTGTCAAGGATTCCCTCCCATACAACAATGTCTCCACAAAGTTTTCATAAGACGATGGCAACGATGTAAGTAACATAAGTTCCTGATCTTCATCCTCAATCTCGATATCAATGTTCGCCAAGTCAAGTATCAACTTATTAAACTCATCTATATGATTACCCAGTTTCGTACCTGGACTCATATAGTACGTGTACAGCTTCTTCTTTAGATACGGTCTATTTGCTAAAGACTTAGTCATATACAGACTAGTTAGCTTCGTCTAAATTCCTGCATCAGTTATTTCCTTGGTAACTTCCCGTAAAACACGGTCTCCCAAGCATAAAATCATGGTACTGTATGCCTTCTTCATCAAAGCAGCTTTTTTACCTGCTTCCATGTCCACGGGTAATGTCTCTAATGCAGCATCACATCCCGTGACTGTTCCAATTAAGCACAATCCTTTATTTGCCATAACTCGAAGTCATTCTTCCCATCGAATTTTTCGATGTCAAACCTAGTTATCGAACTAGCCATTCTTATTTTCCTTGCTAAAAACCTTGTCAAGTTTTTTTTAAACCAACTTTACCGACAAGCCTCACAAGCCGTGTGCAATATTCCCCTTGTTGCAATACACCTTTCTTGCAAAATCGATTAATTAGAAAAACCATAAAACTCCGATTTCGAACAAGAAACCCGACGTTAACTTAAAGCCCAAGCAACCAAGAATTATAAACTTGAACATGCAGAAATAACCCACAAACAACTTCAGTATCTTCATTTAAAATTGTTTTTTTAAAACCCCAAAAATGATACGTGAAGTTAACTTTTAGAAAGAAAGTCAATACTTATTTTTTCCTTCTTTTTACCTAAACTTTGTAGTATTCCACCTTTGATTTAAATATAAACCAAACAAATCACCTTTTATGGTTCACATGGGTTCTAAAAAGAAGAAAAGACTTTTAAGATTTTTCTTCTATCTTTCAATCGCTGCTACTGCTATAATCGCCGGCAACCAAAACCGAACCTTGACACCTCGAACGACTTGAAACCTTGATCTAGCACTCGATCTTCGGAGACCACGATTAACCTATGGCTCTTGATACCACTTGTTGTACGATTATGACAACAAACCCGAAGTTCAATCGCGGAACGCTAGATCGCGAGTTGTATCGAGCACAAGTAGCGAACACGAGAGACTACAAAGAATCGACAAGAATATGCATACGTTATACCCTCGTACCAAACCTTTATTAAATACCTAATAAAGCTATTACAACGAGGAAGAAGAATGAATAACTAGCATCCCTCTCATCTCTATTTATAGGGATGAGGGGGTAGAATACTTTCTTAATTCGAATAGGAAACTCCTTGCCTTGAAAGGCAAGATTAACTAATCCTAGTTATAGTCTATTCCTAATCTAAATTGCAATGTACACTTAACCCCCTAACCTATGTTTAAACTTACTCCTAATATTCCTACAGCTTTTGATAGTATAAACCTCATACCACTATGTATAAACCTTTTACAACAATATAAAAAGTTCAACCATAACACATGCATTAAATTATAAATAGTTCTAGGATCTTGGACCTCTTCATGCCACATAGATATAAACTATAAGCCTACTATGGTTGAAACAAAACATAAACCTTTTCATGAGTTTTAAACCTTTTCATAAACCTCCCATAATGGATGCTCTTATGATAAAAGACCGAGATAGAGGGGCTTTATGCATTTTAGGCCAATTCTTGAAGGCTTTTGAAATTAGTCTCTATATCAATCCTTATGTAGTCGGTGGTAAGTTGGGTTGCTTTATTTCTGTGGGCTAAGTGGTATTCTCTTGCTTAGTCCAAAGTCTAAATGTGGCCTGTTTTTGTTTCGTATATTTGTTTTTGTAGGAATCGATGACCTACAACCTGGATACTAGCACGGATAACTTCGACCATGAATGAAGAACACACACAACAAGCATATTATGACAGAAAAGTAAAGAGAAGAAGAACGAGCACACAAGGTATTATCCCTAACCGAACTTTGATTAGTATTGAAATTTTGGATGAAAGAATGTTGTTACTAGACCTCTCCATCTCCCGCCTCCTTGTATTAGAGGGGTGTTGGGGGAGGGAGAACAAACCGACTCTAACAAGCCCTAAGTCGGCTGTAGAATGGGCTGGGTCTGGATAAAGTAAACCCACGACCCTTTACTTGACTAATAAGAAAGAAAATTTAATACTTCAATCCCTATACTTCGTTACAAGCTAATATAGAGATTAATATTGCAACAATTTCCATCTTAGGCTTTATATTAGCCTATACCAACATTCAGCAACTCCAAGCAATGTTGTAACTTGAGTCCAGGTACCACCTTCGTCAAGGCATCCGTATCATTGTGTTCAGTATCCACCTTCAGAACTTTAACCTTCTTTGCTTCCAAGACCTATCTGATAAAGTGATAACGCATATTGATGTGCTTAGTCCTTTTATGAAAAACATGATTCCGCGATAAGTGAATCACGCCCTGATTATCACAATTAACTGCCACAGTGTTAAGCTCTATGCCCAACTCTTCCAAGAGTCCCCTTAGCCAAATAGCTTCCTTCACAGCCTCCGTAAGAGCCATATACTTTGCCTCTGTAGTTGAAAGAGCCAACACGTGTTGTAGCGTTGCCTTCCCGCTTACAACACATCCCTATACTAAAAATGCGTAACCAGTGATAGACCTACCTTTATCTGGATCCTTAGCGTAGTCTGAATCAACAAAACCTGTTACGTCCACATGGTTGCCACAATTTGTCCCATACACCAAACCCACGTTTGCAGTACCTCACAAATATTTCAAAATCCACTTCACTGCTTCCCAATGATTTTTACCGGATTCGCCAAATATCTGCTAACTACACTTACCGCATACGCTATGTCTGGCCTCGTGCACACCATCAAGTACATTAAGCTCCCAACTGCATTTGCATACGGCACCTTACTCATCCTTTCAACATCATAATCCCTAACCGGGCAATCCTTTAACAACAGCTTGAAGTGCCCACCCAATGGAATCTTAACCGATTTCCCATTGTCTATTCTAAAATTATTCAAAATCTTAGAAACGTACCCAGATTCTGACACCCTCAGAATCTTGCTACTTTGATCCCTGACGATCTCCATACCAAGAATCTTCTTTGCTTCCCCGAGCTCCTTCATGTCGAACTCCTTTTTAAGCAAAGACTTGGTAGACCCAATCTCAGCCTTGCTCTTACAAGCAATCAGCATATCGTCTACATATAACAATAGATAGATATACTCACCTGGTGCATAACTCCTGTAATATACGCAGCTGTCGTAACTGCTACGCTTGAACCCATTGCTCAACATGTACTCATCGAACCTCCTATACCATTGCCTAGGTGACTGCTTCAAACCATAAAGAGATTTCTTTAACAAACATACCTTGTTACCTTGTTCATATCCCGGTGGCTGCCTCATGTAGATCACTTCTTCAAGATTTCCATGTAAAAATGCCGTCTTTACATCAAGCTGCTCCAGCTCATAATCTTTACACGCAGTCAATGAAAGTATAACCCGAATAGATGTGTGTCGAACTACCGGAGAAAATACTTCATTGTAATCAATACCTGCCCTCTGTGTGAATCCACGAGCCACCAACCTTGCCTTGTACCTAGGCTTTTGAACACCTTCAATCCCTTCCTTTATCTTGAACAACCATTTGCAGCTCACCAGCTTTTGCCCAGCTGGAGGATCTACTAACTCCCAGGTCTTGTTCTTCCTCAGAGAATCCATCTCTTCTTCCATAGCAGCTTTCCACTTAGAACTATCTTCACAAGCAACTGCCTCCTGGTATGTCAATGGTTCATGAGTATCTTCTTCCTCTGCTGCAGCAAATGCGTAAGCAGCCATATTACTTTCATCTTGAAACCTCAAAGGTTTCGTTCGTGTCCTTGGCTCTCTATCCCGAGTCAACTGATAATCTGTGAGATCCGGTGGCTGATTGGTTTCTTGATCCCCTGCATCTTCATCATCGCCATCTTCCTGATCTATCTGATCTTCCTCAGGCGTATGATTATTTAACCTCTGTAGTTCCACCTCAACCTGTAATTCCTCAACAGACTTATCACCTGCACCAGAATCCTTCAACGTGTCTTTGTACATGACACTTTCATTGAAGACCACGTTCCTGCTAGTGACTATTTTAGGTGATTCACCATCAAGCCTATATAGTCTGTACCCCTTCACACCCTCGGGATACCCCAAAAGAACGCATTTTATCGCTCTCGGCTCGAGCTTACCTTGTTTATCGTGTGGATATGCGACACAACCGAAAATCCTCAACATCTCATAATCACTCGGATGTCCCGACCACATCTCCATAGGTGTCTTTTTCTCAATCGCTGTCGATGGTGACCTATTTATAAGATATGCGGCCGTACATGTCGCTTCCGCCCAGAAGGTCTTGGGCAATCCAGACTGAATTAATAAACAGCGTACCTTATCCATGAGAGTTCTGTTCATACGTTCTGCTACCCCATTCTGTTGCGGCGTCCCGACAACTGTCAAATGTCTAGCAATCCCACTCTCAATGCATAGCTGCTCAAACTCCCGGTTACAGAACTCAAGACCATTATCCGTCCTCAACTTCTTAACCGTCCTCCCAGTCTGATTCTCTACTAACTGCTTCCACTCTTTGAACTTTCCAAATGCTTCGTGTTTGAACCTGAGGATATAAACCCATACCCTCCTGGAATAATCATCAATAATAGATAAGAAATACCTCTTACCTCCTAATGATTCCACCTGAGACGGACCCCATAAGTCTGAATGAACATAGTCTATCACTCCCTGAGTAGTGTGCCTTCCTACACCGAATCTGACTCGATGTGACTTTCCCAGAACATAATTCTCACAAAAATCGAGCTTACCTAGACTCTCCTTGCCAAACAGACCTTGCTTTTCCAGCACCTGTAGTCCAGCCTCACTGATATGTCCCAGTCTTTTATGCCAAACCTGCGCAAGACTGTCTTTTTCATCAACACTAGCATTAAGCTCACCTGCCACTGCATGGCCATCCAAAGAGTATACGCAATTCGTCCTTCGTGTTCCAGATAAAACAACCCTGGAACCATTAATCACCTTGACTTTGCCCGACTGCATTTTTACGGTATATCCCTCTTTTTCAAGAGTTCCCAGCGATATCAAGTTTCTTTTCAATTCAGGAATATACCTGACATTAGGTAGTAGATCCACTAGGACTTCTATGACGGCTAGAATTCAAAATCGAAATTGGACTTCTATACGCTAAGAATACGAAGAGTCAAAAATTGGACTTTATGACGGCTAAGAATACAAAGTCAAATTCAACTCTATGACTTAGGACTTCTAATCCAATTTGGCTTTTACTTTAACCCCTAGACAATAAGCTAATGATAAAGGCTAAATATAACAATCCCTGAGAAAGAATCTGCCATTAAGTACTCAAATACCTCATTTGGAACTTTCTGATTTGAAGCATTTTTTGCTTTCCAAAATTAAGCTCGTTGTGTTTTTCAATGTATAGGTTGTTCTCACTTCTTGGATTCACTTTTATGTAAGCAACAAGAATGACTCGGCGCTGTGTTGGGTCATCACTATAAGTTTAGCGTTGTCTCCTGCTGCAATTGCTGAGATGAACCCGGTTATGTCAAGTTTATTCGGTCTTTTACCCTGCTTAATCAAGTTCATTAGTTAAAACCAACTATTAAGGTTTGCTCATTTTGTTGTTAGTCATTGAAATAAGTTATGTTTATCTGGTACGAATTATTTCACTCTGAAATAATCTTAAACACCCTCAAAAGAAGTTTTATTAATATGGAAATTGCGTATGATTTTGACTAAGCATCCTGAAGTTGGTTAATCCGCTTGTTTAAAATGCAAGTTATTGATAATGCCATCGCATTAGGTACCCGTTCCAGGTGTGCTTTTACTTAATATGCCTTGGTTATTCCTTTTCATATCAATTACCCTCGCAAAAACATAATTTGAACACATGATGTTTTTAAATGGTTTACATTCAACATTTAAATGGGTCAATTTGCAGTACCTTGTGACCGATCCCTGAAAGACAAAATAAACACCACATAGATCTGTTATAACAAATTCCACAATAATGCATTTAATTATAACATTTGAATTACATGTGTAGACTCGAGTTTGTGCTCAAATCAGAGCGATGTTCGACCCGGGCAATGATCTGAGTTTGCAGATCCGCACGGGTCTTTATGTAAACACGACTCCCTGAGTTCGCAGATCCTTACGACTCTTCATTAGTACCACCCGTTACCTGCATCTATGCATGTTAAAGCTGCATCACATGTAAACGCGACTCCCTGCAAGATAGTCATATATTAATAGACTTCCTTATATAAGTTATGAGAATTTATTTATCAAGTAACGAATTTTAATGTTGTTGGTCTATATCAGTCTTAATAAATATTCTAGTTATATATAAGATCAAATGCATACCATATAACAACGTTCACTTTCTTAACAGCTCATAAGACTCTGTCATCAATTTAGTGAACCCTGTGAGTCAATTTCGCTAGGTTATTCTCATTGGCGTAATTTCCAATTTCCTATGACACCTCAAAATAGCATTCAAGTGTTTATCATGGAGCATCCAACACGTCGAAGAAAGAACATTTTTAGGCCGATTTCCACATGTCTTGTATAATCTCCAGGATCTTATATGCATGATCAAACAAGCATCATGACAACATCAATCAAGAATAATAAAAGAAACAAGAAGAAGATGGGATGAACCCTAATAATAATCTGATATAAATCGAAATGGGTTGAATGTTGATTACAGATTTCCTATCTATATATAATGAATGAATCGGTGTGTTGATGAAGGTATATACCGGTTCTACAAAAGCAAACGACATAACCTATCACCTTTATTAACCGAATATATACCTTCTAAACCTATTCAAATTCGGGTCGAGGGTCTAAAGCCAACAGACAAACAATATAAGGGCCTTATACATTCTGTTTTTTTTTTTTTTTTTTTTATTCAGGCCTGCTATATATGAGTACATTCTGTCATTGTTTCTTCTTCCTGGTGTCGACTTGCAGCCCTAATAATGAGGCTGTTATATTCTTTTAACAAAGATTAATGGATTAGTCTTCCAACATCGAATACCAAAAGGGTGTTTAGATGTGCTTCACAATAATTACATAATAGTGTGAACTCTCTTATATATCTGCATCTTGAAAAATCTAAGTTGTATTTGGATTTTCGAGGTTGTCTATTGGTCACATTACGAGACGGACACAAACCTATAAGTTGTTTGAGGTAAATGAACTTCTAAGAAGAGCCATCATTGAAAATTTTTAAAATAATTATTAGCCAAATTGTCCACGCTGGAAAATTTTGACATATTAAACTGGGAGGGTGGGATGAATGGGTAAAGGATAACTTTTTAGGGGAAATGAAAAAATTGTGGTTAAGGAGTCATAGAATTGCCTATAAATATCAATCATGAATTTAGGAAACCGTAAGCAATGGGAAACTGGTCACGGCTGCCATGCATAGTCAAAAAAAACTTGATTGAAATATATACATAGGATTATAAGCTATAGATTAGACCGATTTGAAATCTCCGACGTTGTTATTTATGCATGTTTCAATTTATATATTTAACGTTGTAGTTACTAATATAATAGAAATGGGTAAGAACTTAGAGTGGTCTTACCCAACATGAAACTTGCAAACAATTTGGTTAAATATAAAATTGGAGCAACTCATTTATAACTGATCCCATTTGTTCGGATAACACATCATTTTGATAGCTAATATATGGATAACATACCAGGGAATTCAAGGTTCTAATATTTTTAAAACTATATATATACCTAGTAAAATATCAGAGCACATCATTATCATCATCTTCTTAGTAACTGGATATAAAGGTTTCTGTTGTGCTGCTTTGGCGAGCACCCACTGAACGTTTTCCCCTTAGTCTGATTCATTCAGCAACGCATCAGTCTCTACAAAACATATTGACTGTTATTTTTAGCATCAAATTTGAAACTATAAAGCACCAAAAAGAAACATTACATAACATGGATAATTTTTCAATTATTCATGTCTCTGATTATGGAATACATAATGGGGTCATAGTTATAGAATGATATATAAAAATCTGAACCACTCCAAAATTTAAGCATAAGAGTTAACAACCCTTGATAACTGGTGCCACATATACTTTTATGCCTTTACTTTCCACCTTTATGAGCTATCTCAATCTATCCACATTTCTCATGTCAGAGTGGCATATGGCTTTATCGCTTTAGCTGCAAATAATAAACAGACAATATTTTCCCAAAAAGAGCAGGTTGGAGTAAGGGGTAAAAATAACTTTCGATAAAACATGCAGCCATCTTACTACAATATAATGTGATACTGGCCATATCATTTTTCTATCACCATCAATTGTCTCAACGACTTTCACCTACTTAATGGGTTAACAAAGCAATCGATGTTAGTATTATGATGGTTTTATAGGAAAATAGAAATGATAAGTGTAACATATGAGTTGTTGGTTCTTTGTAACGCTTTGTGTGGCTTACAAGAATGGGAGTCATCTACCAAGCAAGGTTGATCACTCTACATGTGCAGCAAGTTTCGATGGACTCGAAAGCAAAGAGTTCCACAAATGATGTATCTCTAAGTCACTTCTTGAGGATGTTTGGCAGAGACCGCCCTCAGCCTAAATATTCTCTCACCGATCGCACTTATAGCGCGAGATCGACATATATTGCTCTTCTCTCTCATCAAGCAAGAAATCTATCTCTAAGTGCGAGCGCACAGGCTTTGCGAACCATTATCTTGATTAGACAGATCTTTACGCACAATACATCCTTACCGACGTTCGGTTGAAATCTCATCTTTTCTATTTAAAACACCTGAGAACTCAGCGTGTCCTCTCTCTCCTTTCTAGATGATTATCTTGTGAGGATAGTGCATCATTGGCTCCCTAGACATATAGTCGCTATGTCTTACATACTTTTTCTGGAATTGCAACGTCTGCCGCACATTCATTCAGCAACACTCTGTTCACTACACTTTACGCGCAAGAGAGGCCACTAAACACACATGTCTCTAGCCTCAACGTTTAGTAAGAACCTATATTTTTTAATGTAAAACAACCTAAACTACTCCCCTCATTCGATATCCTCGTCGTGATGCACATTTCTACGTCAAATGACATTACGACAATATACACATGTTAAACAAAAACAAATATATTGAAAATTCTAGCGTCTGGAATGATAGTGAGCACGACAACAAGACACAGAATGCGCCGATTCATCTAATACTCATGCATGAGCTACCTAACACATACAGCTCCCAACAAACTCTCTAGCGCACCAAGTGCAACACAGAGGCATTGATTACATACCACCTACTGAAGTCATGTATGTGTACAACTGCATTCTTCTCCCACGATACCTCTCCTGTCTCAAGACTTTGATAACAACATACAACCATAGTAACGAAATCTAGCTTCCCACCATAGTAATAAAATCTAACTTCTTGAGTTGCAGCTGAGAAAGGTGTCTGCCTGTCCTTTTCCAGTGCCCTTTGCCGAGCCAAAGCTGCTATCTTTTGAGTTGTCACCTTGTCCCGTCCTAGCGCACTACAATCAGTCTACAGAACAAACAGCACAAGGTGTAATCTTACTCCGAACACCACACAATAAGCAATCTACTTGATCTTCCAAATTTGGCCGTATCAGATATGAACTTTAAAAAGTATCACAATACCTCATCCAACTTTCAAAAATTGTGCTATTATCATACTTTGATGACGTGTCCATGTTTATAAATGGTGCCAGACGTGTCAACTTCAGGTAGCCACTTCATTGCCATCTTCATTGACACCTCATCAAAAGGTATGATAATAGCACAAATTTTGAAGTTTGATGTTATTGTGATACTTTTTAAAGTTCGTAAATATGATAATGGCTCAAAATTGAAAAGTACGTTGCTATTACATGCATTAACCCAAAAAAACACAGCTAAATTATCTTTGTGTTGACACAAAACAAAATGGCAATGAAAGACCCCTGTTTTATACATTATATAAACAACAACCAAACAACCCATTTATTTCAGAAAAACAAAACAACCAACAGCCCTGTTTGATAGCAAAAACAGCAACCAAAACACCCTTTGACAGCAAAAACAACATACCAAACACACCTTTGACAGCAAAAACAGAGCAACGAAACACCCATTTTGACAGCTATAACAGACTAACAAACACTCCTTTGAATGCAAAACAACATCCAAACACGCCATAGAACAAAAAACAGTATATAAAAATGTCTCAAAAGTATCATTGTTTAGAAATACTTGAGAACTTTCCTCCTTAGAGTCCTCTGTCGTAAGTCGAGAGAGCATATTGCTTTACATTTTTTTCTTCATGAGCTTTCTTACCTGACAGGCATATGATGTCTTCACGAGAGGTCTTACCTTTGACAAAAAAACGCATTTTTGGTAATCCAACATCTACACAATAACAGAAAATAGTCAATAACAATCATTTATCAACATCTGAACCAAACTTTGCAAGTTTTAAAACGACATACAAATTGATTCGGAATAAATAATTTAGGCTTGCTTGAGTTGATATTAGAACATTTAGTGCCTTCAAACTCAAACCATCACCTGTAAGAGTCTAAGACCATAATTATTATGATAACATTGATTCAAATCTTTTCTCACATTAGACTTTCATAAGTTAACGCTCCGGTCCATTTACAACAGGCGGACTAGATTCGGTCTGAAACCGGACCGACCTGCCAAAACCGACCCAACCCATGACTTTTGGAAATAGCATGAACCGAAACCGAACCGATATGCCTGGTTCGGTTTCAGTCGGTTAGTCAGGTTTCTTTGGTTTGTGTCAGAACTAAATCGAGTGCACAGAAATTATACCTAGGCTACTTTCAATATTGGAAGTTATAACTAACTGTTAGTTTTTGGGCATGTATAACTTATGCTAATATAACTTTTTTTCCAGCATATCAAATTCCACAAAGTCATGCATATAACTTATGCTAATATGCTATTATTGCAATAACTTGTGTATATATGGACTAAAAGAAGTCAAGAACATCTAGACACTCATGTGATCAGCCGTAGCGAAACATAATACGAGTATGAAGACCTATAAAAGTCAGCAAAATCCGTATCATAATAGTAGACATGAATCAAGTGCAATCTTTTCCATAACAATAGACATGAATCAAATACAAAATCTATATCATAACAGTAGACAAAATCATAGCATTCCAAGATGAATAAAGTGCAATCCTTAATAGTAGTAAATCCATATCAATCAAGAAAACTAAACCAAAAATCAAGTGCAAAATCCTTATTATAACAGTAGACTCTTTGTAATCCACGTTCGATATTTGGTTCACTATATTATGTTCGTTTTTTTTTCTTACCTCCCCGACCTGTAAATGCTTGACACATTCAACCCATCACATTTTAGTTAATTTTGAATTCAGCCCCTTAGAGTGAACACAACCCAAATCAACCCGTTCATACATAAATGGGTCGGAATTGCCACATTTAGCTATATGTGTGTACGTAATATGGCATTACAGTGTGATAAAGACTGCCCATATAAAAGATTTCATTTATACAAATTATTGCACTGTGCCCAACATGAGGCTTATTTGTTTAAGATGGTCGTTTCTTA
>BQNB010122408.1:0-20291 GCA_026074375.1 Tanacetum coccineum
AATCCTAGTTCAGAATAAGAAGTTGTCATCCTTCTTGTTTGAACAGAAGACTGCACATTACCAATCACATGATCAATTGGATGATCCTTGTGAATTCTTGTATGAGGAGTAGTAGAAACCGCATAAGATGGTGAAAGATTTCCCAATTCAATGCCTTGATCTTCCTGTTGTGCTTATGTGTCTTCAGTTGTAGGAATTGGTCCCATCAAGCCTTCAGAAGTGGCAGTATTAACTTCAGGAACAGCAGTACTAACTTCTCTACTACCATTATTAACTTGTGGACTGGCAGTATTAACTTGTTGATCATCAATACCATTATCCTGAAAATTGCAATCATCATGAGTCCCATCTTGATCTTGTATTTGTGCATCAACAACATATTTGAATGAAGCATCATCAAAGTATGAAGCATCCTTTCAAATTGGCATGACAATACAATCTTGATCTTGTTAAGAGGATGTGCTGAACTCAGAAACTCCTTCTTTACCTGCTGATAAGTGTTAAATTGTATATAATAAATACCCAGGATTTTGCCAATAAAAGCCAAAAATATGCCAAAAGATGGAAAAATGTGTGCTTTTGTGTCATAATGTGCAGAAAAGGATATCAAAGTCAAAAAGAGCAAAAACGAGCCAAAACCGACAAGAAATGAAGAGACAAGTACAAGAGAGAGATATGAGGAAAGATATCAAAGTCGGATCAGCCGACAACAAGAGAAGAAAGTCAATGAAGACCCAATTAAAGTCAAAGGATCAATAATGACAAGTTTTCAAAAGTTCAAGGATTCATTTGGATGTTTTGAAAGTCCAAGGATCAAAGATGTTAAAGTTAGAAAGTTGGTTTATTAAGAGGAAAAAGGAGATAGCAAGTGCAAGGGCCAGAAGTGTAAACTTCCAAACTTATTTTATACTATACTTTTGAAAGAGAAACACAAGGACTGGTTATGCAATTACTCCAACCTTTCAAACCACACGCGGGGTTTAATTTTCTCCTAACCGTTTTATAACCAATTTTCCCGCCCAAAACCCGCACAAACCCACCTTCACAAATCCCTTCCCTGTTTCTCCCTACTCTTCCCCACCTCGTATTTACCCATTTCCACATCATTTTGCACACGTGGCAACTTCCTATTGGTCCGAACACATCATCCAAGAGATCTAACGGCTAAAAATCAAGTTTATGAAGATCAAGGGCTAGGAATGATGGAAGCTCTTATCCTCTCATCATTCTCATCTATAAATAGGAGCCTGTGATAGATAGTTAGTGTGTTAGATTTTTAGTGAGTTAAATTTTCTTTGTAATTTTCTCTTTTCAATTTACGTTTACTGTTCATTCTTCGAAATTAAAGCTTTTAAAATCTTTCAAATCACTTGTACCTTTGTATTCTCAGTTTGTACTTTACCTTACATAATCAATAAAAGCTAAACATTCAGTTTACTAGAGTTTGATTTCAATTTTTAAGCTGTTTTGATACAATAAGCTCTCATAAGCTCATTGAAGCTTATAATAGTTCTTAAGCTCAAATTTCAGTCAAAGTTTGTGTAAAGTCATTTAGTTACTGTTTTTTGTTCCATCCAAGTCAAAGTCATGATTGTTTGATTACTTTTGATTGATATTGGAAGCAATGAGGAGTGATAAGCTACTTTGAGCCTATTGAGCTTATAGCTTATTGGTTTAGAGGCAAAGTGCCATTAGGAGTATGTTTAAAAGCCACTCACTCAACAAGAGTGGCTAGAGGTCAGAGACTACAATTCAAAAGGTTTAGCTTCATAACTTTTGATTTTAGCATACTAGCTTATTTCTTTGTTTTCCTTGTGCTTAATCCTGTTTAAAATTGTTTAGTTAGTTTAGATATTCAAATGTTTTAAAGTTGTTGTAGTTAGAATCCATTAAGTTGTCATTTCCTTTAATTCTGTCATTTAGTAGGTTAAAGCTAGCTGAGTAACTAGCTTATTTCTTTTAATAAGCTGTAGTTTTTTTTGCTAAAATAGCTTAATTAGGTGAATTTTAGATTGAGTAGATATAAGGTTTTAGTAGTTTTAGCTTTAAAATAGATTTTAGATAAAAAATAGTTTGGACAGTTTGAGTAAACTAGTGTTTGGGTTAAGGCATTTTTGACCTTTAAAGTCAACAAGAGAATGTCAAAACTCTTTGCATAGTTTAGATTTTCAGGATTATCAAGTTTTAAAAAGGTTTTGCAAGATAGTTTGAAGAATTTCAAAGTTTTGAGCTTAAAAGTCTCTTGCTAGCACCAGGGCACTTTAAAGTGCATAGTAGTTTTAAGTGTTAAGTGATTTATAGAATTTTAGAGTTTACACTTGGTAAATGTAGATTTAATAACTTGTAGTGAGTTGATTTAAGAGTTTTCACTCTAGAATTTAGGCCTGCATTTGAGTTTTTTGTCAAGTATATCAGTATCAGCAGTATTAACTTAGTTAATACTGCTGTTGCTTATCATTTTTAAAGCTTCTTTCTAGCATTTGAAAGTAGGAGTTAGAAATTAGTTTTAAGCATCTTAGTAGTATTCCATTAGCTTAATATAAGTCATCTCTTAATTTTCATTTTTAAGCTCTTAGACTAGCTTAAATTTTCTTGCAAAAAGTAGTAGCAGCAGCAACTTAGAGTACTAGCTTATTTCTTTTAGATTCTTCATTTCTAGTTGTTATTTCAAAATTCCTTTTATCTAGGTATACTCAATAATCATAGGAGAGCTTATTTGCCAAATTTCAGTTTCTAAGAAGTAGTAATAAGCTAATTAGCTTATTAGGATTAGCTTAATTTCAGTAAAAAGCTTGAACTTTCATTTTTTGATAGCAAATTTCTTGTTATTCTTGTTCACTTGTAGCTTATTTCTTTTTAGAAATCCCTAGTACACATCTTAAGCTTCATATAGCATCTTTTAGTTTTAACTTTCATTAAGAATTAAGCTAGAAATAAGCTAGAGTTTAGAAAAATTAGATTTTCAAAGCAAATCCATAGTTTCTGTAACTCAGTGTTAAAAGTTAAATTTCTAGCTTATTAAGTTGATAAAAGTTCAATGTGCTTTTATTAAAGTTGTAGTATATAAGCTCAAGTTCAACTTTGTAGTTTTAAGCTTTTGCTAATTTTCACTTTTTAAATAAGCCAAAAATAAGCATAGTCGTAGAGTCTAATTGGTTCATTCTCAATAGTTAAGGGTTGTCTGTTTTAACTGTAGTGTAAATTCCTTTTAGTTATCCCGCCTACCCTTTACTTTCAATTGTTGCAATTTCTACCCTGTCTTTTTAGTATAATAAAATAGGATTTTTTTTTTTTAATATTAGTTTTAATAAAAATTAGGGGTTTATTATTTATTTGCAAAATTAGAGTTTCCAATATGGGGATATAAAAATTGGGCATTTTCCATACCATTGATTATTATGCACATTTTATGTAGGTAAAAACTATATTGTCTTATTTTGTCCAATTAAATTTGTATTTTCTAGAAATTAAAATAGATTAGGTAATTTCTTTTTCTTAAAAATTTCATAGAAAATAGAAAAATTAGGTGGAAAATTTAATTATTTTTTGTAATTATTTTCTTTTTCATTCTAGGTAGTTCTGAAAATAAAAATAGAATTTTAGTGGTTAATTTTTAGTCAAAAGTTTATTTTTTAGCTAATTCACTTTTTTTTAAATAATCATATAAAAATTCAAAAATAGTATTAAAATGTACTAATTCTTTTTCCTTAAAAATTTTCTTTTTAAATTTGTGATTTTTAGGTATAAAAAAAAAATTCTTGTTAAAAGTCGTTGCTTATATTTTAAATTTTAGTTTTAGCTCACGTTTTTAATTACTTTTCGTTATTTTTCGTATTAGTTACGTTTTTAATTGTTCTTAGTTTAATTGTGTATTATTATTCGTAGGTGTAATTCAAAGTTCTAAAATCCTTTTATACATTCTTGACTCGGAATTCCGAATTATTACGAATCTCAATTCACGACTTCGGTTGGGATACGGGACCCGAGTAAGATAATACTTCCCGGTTAAAAATATACGTATTGTGTTTTCTTAGTGAGTTTTTATCCTTTGTATTTTCTCTTGTTTGAGAAAGTAATTGGGAGAATTGTCACGGGAATTATTTTCTATACATATATAAAATTTGTTAGTGCTTACAAACGCATAACAGGGGGTTAATAGTTTTTGCCATTTTAAAAATATAACTTAGATTGTTGATTATGTGAATTCAAAAGATACACACAAGTGTATATGATAGCGAAGTAATAAACAAATAAGTAAATACGAAGTATAAACAAGTAAAGATAAGAAATATCAAATCGATGACAACAAGCTCCCTTTAGGCGGAGAAAACTGTACACGTTGCCACTTTATCCGGTACTAAGCTAATAAGGTTCTACTTCGAAGAATTGAATCCAATCTAACACACTATGTATTCTTATGGCCTAAATTACTAACCTATCTTACACTATGATACAACATAAACAAACAACAAGAGAAGATACCAAGATGAATGATTATCACAAATCGTGATGACACTAATTAGACTAATAACACTTGAAATGCTTCACGTCTTCGGTTAGCGTTACTTTACTAAAGAGTGGAATGAGTTAATCACTTGTAATAGATTATGAAACAAGTATAATGATCAAAGAAAGTATAAAAATAAAAAAGCTAGAAAGAAAAATATTAGAAAGAGTTGTCTAAAATGAAGACATAAAATTGGTATTTATAGCTAACATTTGAAATTCAAATCAGGTGTAAACGGCTAGTCTTACGTATCCACAGATCCACCAACACCAGGATCCATCCTTTGGTTTTGCTGGATCCGTAAGGTGCAGCTGGGACAGATTTTGTATTTTTGTGATTAACCTCAAATCTTAACAAAATTTTTTATTACTTATAAAATATGTTATTTGATTCTTTAGAAGGAAGTAGTATTTTTTTAAAATAAATAACGGAAAGATTTTCTAGATTTGGATAAGATTAGAATGATTCTAGATTGATTTAGAAAGATTGTTTCACTTATGGTTATCCTATTTTTGTCTTACATGATTAATATTAACTATCTTATAATTAAATCATGTGTTTACTTGATATCATTTGATTAGAAAAGAATTTATGGCAATGGATTAAGTTTAGATGCAATAGAAATATTTTTCTTTGATCACTAACTACGTTTAATAATGTCATATTCATACCTTAAGTGATTTGTCGTCGTCAAGTAAACTAACGACTAAATAACTTTTTTACGTGAACTTTTACGGAGTTAGAACAGTTTATTTCGTTATTGTCAAAACATAAAGTTCTTTAAATTTAAATATTCGTTTTTAAGCGAAATATTTGTATTTAACAATCTTTCCCTTTTAATGATGATAAAATATAAACTCATATGTAAAAGTTACTAAATAAGTATTTAATGATTGAGTTTACATATCTTCTTCCCCTTTTTGTCAAAGCAAAAAGTGTTGTAGAGGCACGTCTTGTAAGTCTTGTTTTGACGAATACTAAGTAACTTAGTGATATTGAAAGTGCTCCTCCTCGGTGTATGCTCCCCCTTATTTGGGGCACCAAGGAATCAAGCTATGGATGCGGGCTACAAAACAAAGTTAGTAGACAAGCAAGTATATATAAGGCAACAACACATGCATCTATATAGGCACCAAGTAATCAAGAATCACCACAACACATTAACTAGTAATGTTAATTCCATTATAAGGGAAATTAACATTAACATGTTAGGAATTTTGTAAATAGATAGTTTACTTACTAGTAGTATGTAGTTCTACTGGTAGAGTTAAAAGTTTACTGCTGGTAGGTATGTAGTTCTACTAGTAAGGATATGTTTATAGTTAAGTGCTGGCAGTACAGTACAAAGTTATTCCTGTGGTAGTTCCTATATTGTTACCTGGTAGTTTATGTTACTCCGGTTGATAGTAATGTTAGTTGTATTGGGTATGCATGAGATATCCTAGGAAGTGATAACACTTTCACTATGCTTTTAGCGGAGTCTTAAGGAAACAGTAGTTAGGTGTTTCATGCGTATTTAAGAAACCTACGGCCTTGGATGAAGGCAGCCGATTGAATTGATTAAGAAAAACACGTTTATTATCAATAGAAGAGATCCATAGAGGATCATTGTTTTAGTAATTCTTTAACTCTGTTGTTTATATTTTGCGTAAACAATAGTTTCGATTGTTAAAGTCTCTCTTAGAGTTGCTTGTGATTACATAAGTGCTTTACAACCTTAACAAGCGTAAAGATCTATCTAGGGCTAGACCTTCAAGTGGTATCAGAGCCTGGAGAGAGCCTCTATTAAAGAAACTTTACTTTCACTTAACAATGACTTTACAAAATCCATCACAAACACACCCTATGCCATCACCATCAGTATCTTCATTCACTTCCCATCAACCACTGAACCCGTGTTCTCAGCGTCAACTTCTGAACCAGTCTTTGAGTCTCCAAATCACACTTAACCCTCACAAACTACCCAGTCTCAGCAACTCCAACAATATCACACAACCACAGTCTCAAACAATAATGCCAAATTTCCTTACTTAAAGAAGGAAGAATATGAGACGTGGGACATGAAGATGGAGTATTGGATCATGAACAGTGATCACAACTTATGGAACATTGTTCTAAATGGAAACGGCAGGAAAAGGACAGGAAGAGATCCAAAAGGAAATATTATGATTCTCCCACCTGTTTCGGTTGAAGAACAAATTGCTGTTAAAAAAGAGACAAAAGCAAGAACAATATTGCTTTAGTCTCTTCCTGAAGATCATATGGCTGATTTTCACCATCTAGATGATGCAAGGGATATTTGGTTGGCTGTCAAAGCCAGATTTGGAGGTAATGATGAGTCTAAGAAAATGAGGAAATCAATGCTAAAGCAGGAGTTTTTAGAGTTTCGAGTATCTGAATCAGAAGGTTTGCATAAGGGCTATGACAGGTTTCAGAAGATTTTGAGTCAACTCAATCAGATGCAAGCTAAGCCTGACAATGAAGATTGCAATATGAAGTTTCTCAGAGCTCTTCCACCTTCTTGGTCACAGGTGGCAATCACTCTTAAAACAAAGGGTGGTCTTGATTACCTAAGCTTTGATGATCTGTACAACAAGCTTAGGACTCTTGAAATTGATGTGAAAGGTGGTTCAAGCTATGATTCTAGAGGTACTTCTGCTCCTACCCATTCAGCCTTTGTTAGTGCTGCTAGTACTAATTCAAAGATGACATATCCTGATCAATCCCATTCAACCACTTTTACTACTGCTTCATCAATTCCTGCTGCTTCAAGCAATGTGATTGAAAGTGTTCTCCATTCCTTTGTTGCTGAAAGTGATCCACAACAGCAGATCACTTATGAAGATTTTGATCAGATTGGGAAGATGGACTTGGAGGAACTAGACATCAAATGGCAAATGGCAATGCTATCTGTTAGGATTAACAGATTTGAAAAGAAAGCAGGAAGAAAGATGAAGTTTAACAACAAGGATGCTGCTAGGTTTGACAAAGGGAAGGTCAAATGCTATAAATGTTCTGAATTGGGTCACTTTGCTAGAGAATGTACAGGGAAACAGGTGGATTCAAAAGCAAGGTACTCTTCATTCAAACTTCAGGAGCTGAATAAGGGAGAAGAAACCAAGGCCTTGTTGTCTGTTGATTCTATGGTGAACTGGTCAGATCATGAAGGAGAAGATGTGGAAATTGGTGCTGCTCAAGTATATGGGATGATTGCTGGAGCTGAGGAGGATGCTACTGGTAATGCTACTGGTGATGTTGCTGATGATGTTTCTAATGATGCTGCTGAATTTGCCCTCATGGGTATCTCTTCTCAGGTACAAACTTGTCCTTTTGGTTGTGAACATCTATATGCTGAACTTAAAAAGGAATTTGACAATGTAGAAGCTCAATACAAAGAGTGTTATATTCAGGTTCAAGCATATAAAAGTACTTTACAAACTTTAGAACAACAGAAGGGATGGTACCAAAGTAATCAGCTAGCATTAGAAGAAAGAATTAGAATCTTAACTGCTAATTTAGAAAACACAACAAACATGCTAAAATATACTGAGAAACTGAATGAAAAGGCTAAACTTGACAACCTGAATGATAAGGTTAAACTTGAGGAGTCTAATGCAAGATTTGACAAATGGAAGGAGTCTTCCAAAAACCTGGTCAAACTGATCAATAGTTCCATGTCCTCTAGATCAAGATTTGGTTTAGGATTTGGAGATACTTTTGGATCAGATGAGGTGTTTGATCTCTCTGCCCCTAGCATCTTTGACTCATCCCCTAAGGATGTTGCAGAGAAACCTCTCCATGACAGGTTTGTCAAAACTGTTGGAATGCATGCTGTTCCTCCTCCTCTAACAGGAACATTCATGCCTCCTTCCAACAATCCTGACCTTGATGAAACACAGTTTACCTATGGTTCAAAGTCCAATAATAATTTTGAAACTAACTCTGTATCTAATGACTTTGTCTCTTGTGATAACAGTGACAAGTCCTCAGACTCAGAGACCACTGACTTTGCATCCTGTGTTTCAAGTGTCAAGTCCTCAAGCTCCAAGACCAATGAACCCTTAGCCTCTACCCCTAGTTCAGTTGACTTCAAAACAATGACAGAGACTGCTGATCAACAACCAAGTTCCACCAAAGATAATCCTAGTTTTTCTTTTAAGGAGAATGTAAAACCTCCTAGGAATTTATGTAATAAGAGTGGAGTAAACAGTAGAAGTCTTTGTAACAGAAAGTCTTTTGGTTCTAAGACATGTTTTGTTTGTGGTAGTAAATTTCATTTGATAAAAGATTGTGATTTTTATGAGAAACAGTTAGATTCTAAAGCAAGGTACTCTTCATTCAAACTTAAGGAGCTGGATAAGACAGAAGAACCAAAGGCCTTGTTGTCTGTTGATTCAATGTTAAACTGGTCAGATCATGAAGGTAAAGATGTGGAAAGTGGTGTTGCACAAGTATATGGGATGGTTGCTGGAGCTGAGGAGGATGCTGCTAATAGTGCTACAGGTAATGCTACTAGTGATGTTGCTGATGATGTTTCTAATGATGCTGCTGAATTTGCCCTCATGAGTATCTCTTTTCAGGTACATAATTATCCTTTTGGTTGTGAACATCTATATGCTGAACTTAAAAAGAAATTTGACAATGTAGAAGTTCAATACAAAGAGAGTTATATTCAGGTTCAAGCATATAAAAATAATTTAGAAACTTTAGAACAACAGAAGGGATGGTACCAAAGTAATCAGCTAGCATTAGAAGAAAGAATTAGAATATTAACTGCTAATTTAGAAAACACAACAAACATGTTAAAATATACAGAGAAACTGAATGACAGGCTAAACTTGAAAAACTGAATGATAAGGTTAAACTTGAGGAGTCTAAGGAAAGGTTTGACAAATGGAAGGACTCTTCCAAAAACCTGGACAAACTGATCCATAGCTCCATGTCCTCAAGATCAAATTTTGGTTTAGGATTTAGAGAAACTTTTGGATCAGATGAGGTGTTTGATACCTCTACCCCTAGCATCTTTGACACCACACCTGAAGATGTTACAGAGAAACCTCTCTATGACAGGTTTGTCAAAGCTGTTGGAATGCATGTTGTTCCTCCTCCTATAACAGGAAATTTCATGCCTCCCTCCAACAATCCTGACCTTGATGATACACAGTTTACCTATGGTTCAAAGTCCAATAATTATTTTGAAACTAACTCTGTATCTAATGACTTTGTCTCTTGTGATAAAAGTGACAAGTCCTCAGACTCATAAACCACTGGCTTTGCATCCTGTGTTTTAAGTGTCAAGTCCTCAAGCTCCAAGACCAATTAACCCTTAGCCTCTGCCCCTAGTTCAGTTGCTTTCCAAACATTGTCAGAGACTGCTGACCAACAACCAAGTTCCACCAATGATAATTCTAGTTTTTCTTTTAAGGAGAATGTAAAACCTCCTAGGAATTTATGTAATAAGAGTGGAGTAAACAGTAGGAGTCTTTGTAAAAGAAAGTCTTTTGGTTCTAAGACATGTTTTGTTTGTTGTAGTAAATTTCATCTGATTAAAGATTGTGATTTTTATGAGAAACAGTTGGAATTGCATAATAAACCTTTGTGGAATAATGTTGCACATATTCCCTCATTTGTACCAAAAGCAGCATCTGTTCCTGCTGGTAGTAGGAATAGACCAACATCTGTTCCTGCTGGTAGTAGGAATAGACCAGCATCTGTTCCTGCTGGTAGTAGGAATAGATCAACATCTGTTCCTGCTGGTTGGAAAAATAATGATGCTCGACCTATGACCAGACCAACAAGCCATTATTTTCAACACTTTAGTCCGCTTGGCTATTTTAACCATATGAATATGGATGAGGGAAGATGGGGAACTGCTGTTAAGCCCTCAGCAGGTTGTTCTTGGAGAATTCAAAGGCCAAATATGCAATGGGGATCCAAGAACAATGGTGGATCTCATCAATCTACATGGTTTAACTCTTAAATGATCCACAAGGCAGGCCCAAGTCAGTAATGACTTGGGTCTCTCATGTATACTAATGTGTGTTGTATTGTGTATTGTAGGAAAATCCTCATAAGAATAGAGATTTAGGAATTGTAGATAGTGGTTGTTCCAGAAGCATGACAGGAAATAAGGAGAAATTGGATGACTTTGTGAAGATTGTAGGAGGTACTGTGACTTTTGGAGGTGGAGATGGCAAAATCACTGGAAAAGGCACTATAAGGACTTCCAAATTGAACTTTGAGAATGTTTATTATGTGGAAGAGCTTCAAAACTTTAACTTGTTCTCTGTTTCACAAATTTGTGATACCAAGAACAAAGTCCTTTTCACTGATAAAGAGTGTCTTGTTCTCTCTAAGGAGTTCCAACTACCTGAGAATAGTCAGGTGGTTCTCAGAATTCCAAGAAGGCACAATCTCTACTGTTTCAGTTTGTCTGACATCCAACCTGAAAGAGATGTCACCTGTTTGCTGGCAAAAGCATCCTTAGTTGAGTCTACCAAATGGCATAGAAGGATGGCTCATGTGAACTTCAAAAACATGAACAAGCTGGCAAAGCATGGATTAGTCAATGGGCTACCCTCCAAACTCTTCACAAATGAGCACAACTGTGTTGCCTGCAACAAAGGAAAGCAACACAAGGCTTCTTACAAGGCCATCACTGCTGTGAGCACCATTTCTGCTCCTCTCCAGTTACTTCACATGGACCTTTTTGGTCCTACTTCCATCAGAAGCATTGATCACAAGTACTACTCCTTGGTGGTTACAGATGACTTTAGCAGGTTTACTTGGGTTTTCTTTTTGGGGACTAAGGATGAAACATATGGTATCCTTAAGGACTTTATTACGGTTATTGAAAACCAGTTAACTAAAAAGGTTAAAGCCAATTGAACTATGTGGGTCAAAGGGGATTCGAAGGGATTACAGTAATGTCAGAACCCCACAACAAAATAGGGTTGCTGAAAGAAAGAATAGAACCCTCATAGAGGCAGCAAGAACTATGCTTGCTGACTCTATGTTGCCTACCATGTTTTGGACAGAAGCAGTTAGTACTGCCTGTTATGTCTTGAACAGGGTTCTAGTGACTAAACCCCATAACAAGACACCTTATGAACTAGTGTCTGGGAAAGTTCCCAACATCAGTCATCTTAAACCTTTTGGGTGTCTTGTGACCATACTTAACACCAGTGACCACTTGGGAAAATTTGAGGGAAAAGCTGATGAAGGCTTTATTGTTGGGTATGCTGCTCATAGTAAGGCTTATAGGGTCCTACATTAAACCAGCAAAAGATAGAACAACACCTTAATCTGAGATATCTTGAAGATAAACCTAATGTTCAGGGTTTGGGTCATGAGTGGTATTTTGACCTTGACTATTTGACTGATTCTTTGGGTTATACACGTTTCAAAACTAATCAACTTGCAGGTACCCAAGATACTAACATACATGCAGGTACACAAGATGATTCAGATTCAGAGTGTGATGAACAAGTAATTGTTGTTCCTTCTTTTCCTTCTAACTCTTTTCAGTCCAAGGTTTATGAAGCTTCTTAAATGATGGAGAGTAATTCAGACTATGCAGAAAACTTGCTGCTTCAAGACAAGAACATGAAGCCAAAGATACAGCTGAGAAGTATGGTTTTTCAAAAGACACAGAGGAACATTTGAGACAAACTGATATGGTTCCTGCTGGTAGTATTGATCCTGCTGCTAGCATTACTACTGGTAGTATTGATCCTACTGCTAGTATTTCTACTGGTACTCATGAACCATTTCCTACTGTTATCAAACCTGTTCATGCTGATGAAACATCACTTCCTCCTGGTCACTCATTGGACTCAAGTGAACATTCTATAAGATATCCTTCTCTTTCTGACCTTGCAAACTCCATGTCCTCAAATTCAGAAATGGAGAACATATACCATCATCCTGACACTGGCATTTTCTCTTCCTCTTTATATGATGATGATTTTGGTGGTACTGTCACCAACTTAGCACCAAGTATAGCTGTTGATTCTGTTCTTACTAAGAGGGTGAACACAATTCATCCTCAATCACAGATACTTGGAGATCTCACTTCACCTGTTCAGACAAGAGGTACATTGAAGAAGTCTAAATTTGTGCCAAGTGCTTTTTTAGCTATGTTCAGGAGCACACAAGGAACAATCACACAGACTATTTACATGTCTGTTTGCTTGTTTTCTATCACAACTTGAACCAAGCTGTTTGCTCAGCACTTAATGATGCCTGCTAGGTTTGAATCTATGCAAGAAGAGATGCAACAGTTTATTAATCAGAAAGTATGGCAGCTTGTCCCTCTACCAGATGGAAAAGTTGCTATTGGGACAAAATGGATTCTGAAGAACAAAAGGGATGCTAGAGGTATAGTAGTCAGGAATAAAGCCAGACTGGTGGCTCAAGGACATAGGCAAGAGGAGGGCATTGACTATGATGAGGTCTTTGCTCTAGTTGCTAGAATTGAAGCTATTCGCCTATT
Organism: Tanacetum coccineum; assembly: GCA_026074375.1. NCBI lineage: Eukaryota > Viridiplantae > Streptophyta > Magnoliopsida > Asterales > Asteraceae > Tanacetum > Tanacetum coccineum. Next base: position 13,002 of record BQNB010122408.1, read on the forward strand.
TCTAGCATCTGCCTCCTATATGTTTTATGTTATATCAATGATGTGAAAGTGCTTCCCTTATGGGAAATTGAAGAAGAAGTTTATGTTCCTCAACCTAGGATTTGAAGATCCTCATTTCCCTACGCATGTTTAAAGAGTCGTAAAGCTTTGTAATAGACTTCATCAAGCACCAAGCCTGTATGCAAAGATTGTCTACTTTCTGTTAAAGCGATAATTACAGAAGAGGGTACAATAGACAAAACTCTTTCATTAAGAAGAATTCCAGGATATCATACTAGTTCAGGTCAATGTGGATACATATTTTTGGGTCTAACAACAGGTCCTGGTGGATGATTTTGAGGTCTTATGAAAGAGAATTTGAGATGAGTGCTATAGGTGAGTTAACATTTTTCTTAGGCTTACAAGTGAAGCAGAAGCCCGATAGGATCTTTATCAGCCAAGACAAGTATGTCCAGGACATGCTTAAGAAATTTGACATGGAGAGTGTGAGACCTGTAACAACACCATTTGAGGCTTTAAAGCCAAAATCTAAGGATGAACCTGATGATGCTGTTAATGTTCACCGATACAGATCCATGATAGGTTCCCTCATGTATTTGACAGCTTCAAGGCCTGATATTCAGTTTGCAGTGAGTGCTTGTTCTAGACACCAGGTTACACCTTTTACTTCCAATTTGATGCAGTGTAAAGAAGATCTTTAAGTATCTTTAAAGCCAACCAATAACTAGTCGATGGTACCCAAGAGATTCCTCCCTTTGTGTTGGAAGCATATAGTGATATGAACTATGCTGGTTCTCATGGTGATAGAAAATCAACAACTGGTGGATGTCAATTCCTGGGTAAAAGTTGAGATTCATGGCAGTGCAAAAAAGCAAACCATTTTGGCTACTTCTTCCTCTGAAGCATAAATAAGTGTTGCTGCAATGTTGTGGTCGGTACGTTGATCAAAATCAAATGCTTGATTATGGTTTCAACTTCATGAACACCAAAATTATCATTGATAATCAATACCATTTGCATTGTTAAAATCCAGTTTTTCACCAAAAGAACAAACACATAGAAATAAAGGCACCATTTTTTCTGAGTGCAAATGAGAAAAAATCTATCAGTGCTTAAGATTCACACAGATGAAAATGTGCTGATTGGTTAACCAAGGCATTTGATGGACCTAGGTTTAATCATCTATGGTTTCACATTGGGATGCTTATCCCTAGATGCCATGGTTATGGAGATTTTAGTACAAGGGGAGGAATGCTTTGTATTTTTTTCTAAGTAGTAACTTTTTCTTTTTATGTTTACCACTTAGTTTTCAACATATTTTTCTTCTGGTAGTTTTCATTTTTTTACTGATAGTTTTAGTTGATTATGGTAGTTAAATTTTTCTTTTTTATTGTATATGTTTTGTGTGTTTTTGGTCTAACCTTTTGCAGATGAATGATTCATGAGTGTGAATTTGCATGGAGAATGTGGCCTTATATTGATGATAATGTACTCATTTTGGTTGGTCAAGTGTCTTTTCTGGTGTTGCAAGAGTTCCTGTTGGTAGCTTTACTTGTTCGCTCCTCGTAAACAATCTACTGTCTTGTTAGTTTTCTTTAGGGTTGACTTTTCTTTGAGCGGGTGTCTTAAATTGAGTTTTACTTTAATTCAAAATTATAGTTGAGCCAATTGGGCATTTAATTCATCAAAGGGTCACCTAATTAAAGGGATAATTACTCTTTACTCTCATTTTACAGTTACCTTTTAGATCAAACCCTAATTTTTCATAGCCCTTTTTACACACTCCACTCACTCTTTGAAAAACTCGATTTTCTCTACCAACCAGTAGTAACTTACCCTTGCAATCTTACACCAGCACTAACACTCAACCACATTCTTGGTAATCATCAAATAAATGGCCGCACTTAAGTATCGTGATGAGCACAACAAGGTGGGTTTCTTAGAGAAACCAAAAGGCAGTGCCGATTATCATCAAGTTCTTGACTTTTTGCGGGGTTCGCACATAAGGTATGCTATTACCCATGACCCCATCATCTATGACTCGTTGGTCCAAACTTCTGGTCCACGCCTCTCGCAGACGTTTGATGGAAGGCCCTCCACTATATTGCCACCAATGTAATAGGACCTCCTATACTATCACCGAATCATTGTTAGGAGCCAACTTCAATTAGATGTAAATGATGTGTCGAGGCCCTTTTCCTATAGCTGACATATACATTAGGTATGGACAAGTCTTGGATACCCTACTGAGCAAGCTGACCTTCTACAAAAACAATTCTCACCTCAAGAGGTCTTATTCACTACTATCTTCATTGTCTCATACCAAAATCAGTTAGCTGGGATCCAATTTGGAGCCAAGTGCTTTTCTCTTATTTGTTTTGACTGAGGGAGGAGGATAATGTCCAAGCTATTTTTCAAAGGATGTTAACAACATCAACAATCAAAAAGGTTTTGCTGTTTCTATTTCTTCAAATGATTTTTTGGAAATTGAAAACCTAAGATTACCAAACAATATCATCATTTAAACAACAAGCAAAATGTTTGCTAAACATGAGGTTAAATTGTTCAAGGGACCACATGCCACTTTGTATATATGCTTCCGCCTGCTACAAGCTGCTAATTGCAGGTGAAAGTTCCAGGGGAACTGCACATCCTAACCCTCAGACTGTCCCTGAGACCATCAATGAACCTGATCACTCTCATGATTATGAATCCACACCACCCAGACCAACAACTACTACTTCTAGTGCTCCAGTGACTGAGCAGGGTCCCTCTTCAGAACCTAATATTGCCTCTTCTTCAAGACCTCATGAGTCTGCTCCTGACCTATTCACTTCCACAAATGTGGAAGATGAAACAATGGGAGGTTCTTTTCATACCTCACCTCCTAGGTCCACTCAAGCTCCACCTGAAGGTACAACCTCAGGAGGTGCTGAGGACCTTGATAAACTAACAGCCTTGTCTTCTCTAGTGTCCACTCTTGTGCAGAAAGTGAATACTCAAGAATCTGAACTTAAAGCACACAAGCTGCTGTTCAAGGAGGTAGTAGGAAAGCTGGTTCAAAAGGTAAGAATTTGTTAGAAGGAAAACTCAAAGTAAAAAAGAAGTTTGTGAAACTGATCTGACTAGGAATGGATGCTAGCAAGATGTGGATCCTCTTATCAAGCTGGCTAAGGCAGCTGCTACAGCTGTTCCTACTGGTGGTTCTCATGAAGCTGATATTCCGCCTAGTACCTCTATTCCTTCTGATAAGTTTGCTGGTGGTTCTGATGTTCCTGCTGGTGCTACTACTGGTCCCTCTGTTGATCCTTCCAACAAGGGTAAATCTCCTTTTTGGAAATGATTGCTGAAAGGAGAACAAAGTTTGCTGCTCAAAGGTTCCAAGATAAGAGAAATAAGCCAATGACTTATGCACAACAGAGAGATTATATGAGAACCTTTGTCAAAAACCAAAGCTCCACCATCTACTCAACAGGCTGGACAATGAAACATGTGAGGTCCTTTTCTGATGATCAACTCAAAGATGAGTTTGACAAGATCAGACATGCTCTTGCTAATCTGCAATCACAACACCTAAGGAGGTCTCTTAAAAGACAAGGAGCAGATTTAGATCAACCTGATTCAAAGAAGTCTAAATCCACTGAACCTCAAAAGACTTCTGTTCCTGCTGCTTCAAGACCATCATCTGCTGGTGTTACACCTGATGTACACCAATCACCATTTGTTGATACTTCACCTGCTACTCCTCCACACTCACCTAAGGCTTCATCCCACCCTGATGTTACACCTGATACATCAAAACAACCATCTGTTGCTCCTAAACCACCATCTGGTTTTTCAGCTACACCTACTGTTACCAGGACATCTGGTCCTAGAACAAGAAACCAATCCTCTGCTGCTGGTATTAAGACATATAGTACCAGGAGGAAATCACTTGGATCAAGAAAGATGTCATCCTCTGAAGTAGATTTGATTGCTGCTGATTCACAACCACCATCTGTGGAAGTCCCTTCTCAGAAAGCTTCACAAGAGGATGTTGAAGTTCCTTCTACCACTACTTCTACAGCACAACAAACTACTTCCTCAACCAAAAAGGTTGGTACCAGGAGGAAGCAATTCGGTCGAAAAGGTGTTCATCCTTCTCGCTCTACCATTCCTATTGAAGACGAAGATCCTGACGCTGAACACAAAATGTGCATCAAGTATGCTTCTGATACAGATTCAGATTCTGATGATGATACACCCGTTAATTTGCATGGTGTTGTTGACTGGGAATTACTGCCTACGGGGTTAGGCTGGGTCAATGTCATCTACAGGAAAGATAATTCTCACAAGTGCTTCTCGAGACTTAGAGAAATTCTTCACCTAGTTACTAGAACAGATTTGATGATCATATATGGTCGGGTGATGCAATTTTATCAGGATAAGGAAGCTACGGGAGTTGGTCTTGTTTTGTGGGGAGATCTTAAGGTCTTGATAGATTCACCTAAAGTGAATGATGGGAGTGATGTATGGAAGAACCAAAACACTTGGATTATTCAAAGTTGGAAGCTATATTCTTCTACCGGTATTCATGTGTTGGAGACAGTGAGTGGGCATGTGCTACACATGTTTGTTGACAAGAGGTATCCTCTTTCTGTCAATCTTATTGAACGGATGCTTGAACATCAGCTAGAAATTTGTCGTGATACAGTGGGTAATGAGCTTACCACTGTAGTTCAGTTGATTGCCTTTCTCAAGAAACAAATTTCTGATTCAAGGCATCCTCAGGTTCATGAATGGTATTGTTAAGTTTGTTATGTTTATCTTCTTATATTTTGTTTTTCTGTTTTCTTCTATAATGTGTGCAGCTTGTTGTAAATGTTGTTTTTTGTCTCTTGGACCATCTTGATTTTTGGTATACTCTTGTGGGAAAGATCACTTGGTTTTTAAAACTGTAGATGAGCATTTTGCGTTTCAGGCTCATCTTTGTGTTTCATTGATCTATTTTGCTAAACTGGTTTTATGGCACAATCTTTACCGGGAAATATTTTGGGTGTAATACTCTATGGTTCTCAATTACCAGGCCATCAGGCTAGAATTAATTGAGTTTTGGTTTCAATTCCCAGGTCTTGGACCAGAATGAATTGTTATAGCTGTAATGGTTTGCTTAAAACCATAGGGTCTCTCAACTGACCTATGTTTCATGTACCAATTAGTTGAGATGGTTTGCAATCCACCATGGGAGTAACCCTTTCTGGGTCCCAAGGATTGTCTAGCCCACAAGCAAACGGCTATGTGGTAAAGGCTTATAAAATCCGTTGATGGTTGCCAGGTTACCCAAAACTGGATGGTTTTCACTTGCCATGTTCTTGGAATGAAAAAGTGGCTAGTCCAAGAGGGTACGGCTCTTGGTAAAGACTAAATCAAATCCGTTGATGGCTGTAATGACTTGCCAAAAGTCATATAGTTTTTCCACTTACTATGATTCATGTTCTGAAAGTGGAAAATGGTTTCAGTCCTCCATGGATTTAACCCTTTCTGGGTGCCAATGGACTGACTAGCCCAAGAGTTAATGGCTACTTGGTAAAGGCTTCATCAAATCCATTTACTTTCTATGATTCACCTCTCCCCGGAGTTAACACACCATGGGATGTGATGAGAATCGTATGTAACCCTGAATTGATGGATGTTGCTGAGGTGGTCCAAAGTTGGTTGCTGATTAAAGATTGAAGAGTTAAAGATGTTTAAAGGTCAATCAATTTGGCTGCTGCTGTTTTTGTTGCTGTTTCAATCCTCAAAGCTTTAAAGACTGAAGATCTATCTAGGAAACTGGAAGTTAACTATGTCAAATTCCAGTTTAGGGGAGGATTGTTAGGTATATTTGTATTTATTAGTTCCTACTGGTAGGTATGTAGTTCCTACTGGTAGAGTAATTGCTACTGTTAGTATTAAAGTTCCTACTGGCAGGTATATAGTTCCTGCTGGTTATATTATTAGTCCTGGTAGAGTAACGTAGTGACTCTGGGATAAGTTCTAGTATGGATAGACATGAGAAATAATAGATAGACTCATGCAAACGTAATTCTAGGATAATTAGTTTAGGGTTTCGTATCTATAAATGAAACCACGGTTTAGGCTTGACAGATGATTGAACAATTAAGAAACAGTTTTACGATTAATAGAAAAGATCCATAGAGGATCAAAGTATTGTTTTTAGTAATTCTTTTTAGCACTATTGTTTATTTTCCGCGTGAACAATAGATTGTTTTGTTAGAGTCTCTCACGGAGTTACTTTTGATTACATTAGTGCTCTATATCCTTCACAGGCTTAAAAGATCTATCTAGGGCTGAGACCTACACCGCCAAAACTCTTAGCGAGGACAGAAATCGTAGCCAATTACACTAGAAGACAAAAACATTTTTTTGTAAATAAATTACCAAGCTAATTTGACCTTTGACCAATAACTTTAGCTACGACAATGTCATAGCCAAAGGTTAACATATGTCATATCCAGATCTTATATTCACCTAACACTTTTTACACCCAAACTTTACCAAACCTTCTCTAAAAAACACACGAAATCACTACTCATATACACAAAATTACCACCATTTTGACAAAAACATACACGAAAACACCACACTCCCGCACAGCTGGGCACTTGTTTTGTTTAATTATGCTAAATCTTCACCATTTTGACATCTCAATTATGTAAAGGTAATGGTTTTTTTTGTAATTTTGGTTTTTTAATTTGTTTTGTTTAATTCTAGTTGTGTAACTCTAGTTTTTGGTGTGTGTGTTTGGTTAGCACCAGTCGGACCACCGCTGCCACCAACATCCGGTCACCACCGCTTTGTTTGTTTAAAGTTATCGTTTCATAATTTTTTTTTGTTTAATTCTAGTTGTGTAACTCTAGGTTTATTTTTAGTGTGTGTTTGGTTAGCACCACAGTTGGACCACCACAACCGGACTACCACAGTTGGACCACCACCGACCACCACAGCCGTACTACCGCAGTTGGACCACCACCGACCAGCCGGACTACTGAAATATGTAAGCATTGAACATGTTCTAAGTTTGTATCAAAAGGAAATAGGAAATAAAGAGTAGGCCTTTGGTTTGGTAAAGAGATGGAAGGAAACAATTTGACTTAGGTGATGTTTGTTTTTAAAGAAAATCTCTTAACGACCTTTGGATCTTATCGATTCAGACAAAACATGGGGAAAAGTGCGTTTGTTTTTTTTGGTTCGTTCAAACACGGTCAGAGGCGTAAGCCTCTTGACGGACCAGACTTGCTTTCTTATGCA